>JAQGBT010002312.1:0-24897 GCA_034698585.1 Disparrhopalites patrizii
GAGAGAGAGACAGAGAGAGACAGAACCAGAGAGAGAGAGAGAGAGAGAGAGACAGTCAGACAAGAAAATCTATTTAACACACACATAATATAATAATAACCACCACTATTACGCACGCACCTCCATATGAGATTGTGTGACCGTGTCCTTTACCGCCACCACTTCCATTATCATTGTTTGTTTCAGAAAACCCTCTTGTGTTCTCTATTAATTTATATATCTACGGATAAATATGTAATCCAACAGATTACAATACTAGCTTATACATAAACCCCAATAATTGTGTCTTCCTTCTATTTTCCAGCATGAAACATCATTGTAATACATTTCCATAATTTTTTCCCTCTTCTTTGGCTTATTACGTATAAAGTAGACTTTTCTTAGGTTGCAGCCTAATTTTCTCTATATAAATCCCCTTCTCTTACCTCATTACACCATCATAATTAATTACTTCTGCTGCATTTGCTCCTAATTACGACGGGGTTTACGGATGCTATGTAGGATGAAATAAAGACTTTTGTATCTATACGTAATAATTATTAGAAATCCTCCCCAACCCCAATCAACTCCCCGTCTCCCCCCTCTTCCGTCCAACTCCCTTTGCATTCTACCCACCCCCATTGTCATTGATTTGTGAGAGTAAAAACTCAAGTGGAAAGGAGAGTTTTTGGTGAGAAAAACTGTGGAAAAAAGTCTGACTTATCATGAAGAAAAAAAAATAAGTGAGAAGTAGGTAAGGAATAGCAAGGGAAAGAGAAAAAGAGACAGAGAGAGAGAGAGAGGGAGGAAATAAGTCGCCGGTGTTACTAGTTTATACTTCAATATAAATCCGGTATTGTATTAGGAACAAGGACTTGCTCGAGAGAAATATGAAATTTTTTTCTAGGTTAAAAAGTAAACCGTGTGGTAATAATGGAAAGGGTTGAGACAGGTTACAAAAAAAAATGGGGAAAAAATTAATACCATATAAAATAAAAATAATTTAATAGACTTGCTACTTGCTACCGTTAGCTCTGGTCTATAATGCTTTGGGAAGCCTTCATACAGGGGTTCAAGTGGTATAAAGAAAGGAAAATTATATTTTTTTTTATCACTCCCAACGTTTCACACTGTCTCACAATCGCTCTCTCCCAGTCTCTCCTCTCTTTTACCTGTTGTCTTTCACTAAGGTGTGTTTGTATGAGGATTTCTTCTTGAACATATAAACTTGGTCTTTTTTAGAGGACTGATAGTATCATGCATTCAAAGTCACCAAATTATGTGGAGTTTCCGGCAAGGGATAATGGCAAGTCGTGCAATGCACGTGCTATGCCTCTCTCTCTCTCTCTCTCTCCCATTGTCATTTACCATAGTTGAAGAAATTGTTCTTGTTTCAACCCAGCAAAGAAGTAACCATGGAGGAGGTTATTCTAAACACACTTTTGCAACAGAGAGAGAGAGAGAGAGAGAGTCTCATACTAATTACTAGTCCTCACTCCCTGTCTCAAGAGATAACCTTTCCCCTTGCAGTCGAACCCAAAGGTTGACAGGGACCTATACAAGATTGTGCACAGGTATAACAATGAGAAAAAAAATTCTCTTCTTCCCCTTTCATTGAGCGGGATGAAAGAAAAAAAGACTTTTATCTCCATTTCCTACCTCCATAAATATACAGTTGAAGCCAATAAATGGGAAATTAATATGCCGTATGCATAAGGTAGGATATTAATATGAGCCGATAAAAAAATAAGAAACGCTCATATGTACACCACAAGTAAATTCTCTCACTCCATCCTGACCTTTCCCGTTGTGTAGCAAGTGCTCTGTTGAGGATAGGAATAATAAAAATAAATAGAAATAAAAATGTAAAAAAAAATCTCCTTCTTGACATTAATCAAAAAGGTGAACTGGGGAAGGTGAGGGAGAAACAAAATGGAATAATTATTAGTAATAACCGTGAAATCTTACAGGAGGGAATTAATAAAAATTATATTATTATTTTTTTCTTCAAACGTGATCATGGACTGTGCAAGTGATGGAGGTAGTACCTCTTCCATTTTTCCATGCCATTTACTTTACCTACACATCAAAGGGAGAGGTGAAGTTGTTTAAGGGTAGCACTAGGGAACGAGAGAGAGAGAGAGAGAGAGAGAAAAGTGACTCGTTAAATCGTTATTGTGTCTCTCCTTTAATATTGACCTAATTTAGCATTGCAAGTAGTCAAAGAAATGGAGGAGGGGAGAGTTTCGTTTGGTTGAATGCTGTTCCTTGAGCGAGGGTCTCCCATCATTATTATTATCATCATTAGTAACGTTATATATTATAACAATCAACAACCAATAGTCAATCAGGGGCTATCCGTTCCATGTAATCATTATGGTTATAATAATTTACTCTTTCGCACATAAATTCTCTCCCTCCCTGTACATACCTTCATTTTTTTTGCTATGTACCATACTTTTGTTTTCTTTAATCATATGCATGAGTCTCAATAATAAGGGTCTTTTTTTGTACACATATATATAGACATGAGAATTATTATAGGCAAAGTACATACGAAAGGAAACATATGAAACGAATAAGGGAAGAGGCATGGAAAAACCACGCTGTCTCCACGTCTCAATGAATGGGAGGAGATTTTGGAGGCATACATTTTTGTCTTTACTACTACTAACATAATATGCATTTACTCCCATAGTATTTATTTCATTTGGGGGGAATTATTATAGACATATGTGTCAATGATCTGAGAGCAAATTGGGCTCTTTTGCTTGTCTGGGGCATTAAACACATATATAGTAGGATAGGATGACCAAAAAAAAAAACTGTGTGGTTGTATGGAGGACCAAATAGGATTTTTACGCCTACCGGCTAGCCAAACCTAGAATAAAAAATAAATGCATGGAATGTGCATTCTAAGCCAAATTTTCTTGCGGATCTAGCACAACAAGCCTCAGTTTGATCACAATTGATGAAGCTATACAATTTGCGTAAGTTCCATTATTACATGTTTTTGAGTAAAATCAAAACCTTTCTGTTCCTGGACACTCATTCCACTTGATCCGCAACAAAATCGGGCGCAGGATACACATTTCATTCATTTTTCTTTGTTACTATATATTTGCAGTAGATACGGTAGGCATACAATCCTATTTGGTAACCTGTGTATGTTACATATACTTTTTGAAAAATAAATGTATATTTTATTTAAACATGTCCTGCGGGAAGATGCCAGACGCCGGAGATGATGTATGCATACATATGTACACATGTATATTTTGTGTTGTGCTATTTTGTTCTGATGGTGCAATGTAAATGAATTTTTTGGAAGGTGTAGACTACTCTTACGTGTATGCAATTGTTCCTTTTTAGGGGAGGATTATGACTCCGTTTTTAATGTGCTCTGGTTTTTTTATGACACTATTTTTTCACATATTGTGTGTTGGTAAATGCAATGTTTTTGTAGAGATTTTTTTTCTAGGGTTTCCTCTCTCTTTCCTTTGCTTCTTTTTTTTTGTGTACGTTTCATCTCCCTTTCCTTTACAGGGTCGTATCTGCATGTATATGTAAATTTTTTATTTTTTTACCCGATACTATTGCTCAGCCGAATGTGTCGGAGGAATTTTAAATGAAAAAAAAAAACAAGTACGTGCTCCCTTGCAATTTTCTTGCTTTTACCACTCCCTGATTTGTCCTCTTAACTCTCCCTGGCTTGCCCTTTGCTCTCTTGTCCTTCTTAGGCTTTGTCCCTGCCTCTCATTTTCTCTTGTAGTAACATTCTCTCTCAATCTCGTTCACTCCTCTCTCTCTCTGTCTCTCTCTGTCTCTCTCTTCTTTCTCTCTCTCTCTCTTTCTCTCTCTTCTCTCTCACTCTTTCCCTCCCCACCACTCCCTGTCTCCTTGCAGTAACTTGATGTTTTCTAATTCTTTACCTTCCTGCAAATGTCTCTCATTCTCTTCGTACATTTCTCCTTGCTTTTCTCTTTCACTCTGACTCATGTTTTGTTTTTTTACATTTTACCTCCCTCCACAAATTAAATTCCCCCACAAAAATAGTTATTATTACTCCATCCTCTATATATTTATTTAATATACTATTTATTAGAAAGAATTACTTTTTCTTCGATTCAAAATAAAAAAAAAAAAAGTGCTTTTCTTCCAAGACCTTTAAGCTCAAAAGTGGACAAGGTAAGTCAGTTTGTGAAGCTCCTGTTACTTATTGGTTTCACCATGTCCCGTATACAAGTCAATGTAAATGTCTGCACGCATTCATATATTACGTATAATAAGAAGGAATTATTATTAGTTTATACTACACAGTAAAAATCAGCATCTGCAAAACATACGATTTTTTTCGACCCTTTCCTCTCTTTTCTCTTTGGAGTCTCTCAAAGTGACAATTGTGAACTCTTTCCCCCTCCCCCATTAAAATAAATGAGAGTCTTCCATATCAAAGACGGAGGAGGGACATGAATGGAGGGAAATCAATGGGTTCTCAATGACTTCTGTTGCTGTGGGGAGGAATGTGATCCTTTGGAAGCTATACTAAAGTGTAATGATACAAGACCAACATCCATCATCTTGTAAAAGTGTCTCACATTTCAGTTCTTGTTCTTTACAATGGATTTGTGACCAGAGGGAGAGAATCAACTAAGTGGGATTCAAAAGTTTACCGACCCCCATTATTTTCATTAACTATGCATATTATTACCAGTATATCCTTGCAGAAATGTTGTTATATGACAAGTGACGCGTGTTAAAAAAAATACATAAAAGTGTCTCCCTCACTAACCCAGTCAGACTTGCGGATGGGGAGAGAGAGATGATGAATAGACAGAGACTGGAGAAAGAGAGAGAGAGAGACAGAGAAGCGAGAGAGAGAGAGAGAGCGAAAAAAAGGAAAGAGATTGGCAGGAGGTATCCCTCCAACCACCAAGTAATTAAGGTGACGGTTGTCATTTCAATCAGATCAAGTGTCTAATTCCACCATTTATTAGCTATAATAATAAATGTTATTGAGTATACACTTGAGTTGGTAAAAAAAATGCTGTAAGGTTTTATATAAAAAGAAAAAAAAAGTTAATAGGGGAAACAGAATAAGTATTTTAAAATGCGTTAAAAATTGATGTAGGTCAAATTACTTTTATTACGAGTATTTCTTCTGTCAATACAATATTTTTTATAAATGTATTTTGTCACACAAAATACATTTTATTCATACATATTTTTTTTTCTTCTAGAAAATTATGTTATCATCTGTATATATATATTATATATAGCCTATGTATTTAATTATGTAATGGCCCCAACTATTCCACCCTGAAACTCAAGGATTTATAATGTTCGATCTCCCTCCTTTGCCTACCTCCCACAAGAAATGTTATTTTATCACCATCTTATATTATTATATGATCGTTTTTTTTCACTTTCCCTCGTCCCTCCGTCACTTCTCCTTCTTATGGTGTTGTTTAATACTGTACATTTTTGTTGTGGTATTTTTAAAATTTATTAAAATTAGTAGGAAAGGAAAATATGGGAGATACATGCTTAATTATTATGACAGTGGACTTTCTTCCCATTTTCTCACACTTTTTATGTGTGTGACGGAGTAGTAAAAATAATTAAAAACACACGCATAAGGCTTGGATATCGAGCTTCCCCATCTATGATAAGACCTAAAACAACCACAAAAGTCGTTTGTGTCTTTAAAAAAATAACAAAAATAGAATACATTATTTTTTTGGGGGAAGAGACAAGAGATTTTTGGTTGTCTAACTCTCACCTTGTAATTGCTATGTAAGACCGAAATGTTATCAAAGGATATTAACTACCCTTGTTTTTTTTTCACCATTGAAGATTTTCCCTTGCCTCGGCTGTCTAAGAAATTATGTCGCTTTTCGTGTATATTTTTGTGCAGTTTTTATATCTCTGTATTTGTCTCAATTCCCTTGTGTGTTTCCCATGTGGTCAACCTTACATAAAGTTGGAGGAGATAAATAAAAAGTTTTTTTTTATTATCTCTAATACAAGCTTCAGTTGCAGTATCTAAGGGAGTTTTTCTCTCTTTTTTGTGTCTGAAGGCTTTTATTTTCTCCTGTTGCGTACGTTCAAAGAAAAATTATATCTTGACAAGAGGGCAATTTTTTCTTTTATGCTGTTAGCTTTTGCTCTACAAGAAAAAAAAAATTGTGTGAAATGAAATGAGTGTCGAGAAAATGGATATTATTTCCATTGTTTTACCTCGATACAGACACCACAGCCGGGGTTATAATAATATCATCTGAAATAAATTGACCTTCGGGAAGTGCCAGAAAATGTAATATGAAAATCTGTCCCTGTCAATACTTTCCCTCTTTTCAGTGCTTTCTAATAGGGTCAATTCACAAAAGGGGGTAATATCCTGGAAGCGGCAGGTGTCAATGGGAGAAACAACAATAAAACTCCCCATAGGTTCAATTAGACCAATTTGAATCCATTATTATCACATGACGCATAGCGGGAAAAAAAATTTGGTATAAAGAAAAGGATATGTATATGTACAAAATTGTTTTCAAAATATTTTTTTTTTGAAGAACACAAAAACAATATAATAGCTATGACAATATTGAAAAATAATTCAAGGGAAAAATACAATAATTTAGATATCTTTGAACCTGTACTTCATGTGACGGTAAATGCACATGCCGTGCAAATATAATATATATTTTAAGGCCTCATGGATAATAATTGTGACGTGTTCGGTATTATGATCAGGAATATTAAAAAGATTGTTTATAAAAAACCATAAAACCTCACGGATATTGACGTCCCTCCAACGGAACTACCTATACACATATGAATCCCGACACTTTGGAGTGTAATATTGGGTGGTATAGAAATTGAAAAAAAAAAGGATCATTGCTATTCTCATTACGTACTCCACAATTCAATGAGATAGAAAAAAAAATGAAACCTCAGAGTGGGAGCGAAAAACCAAAGCGACCACAAAACCAATGATTCATTCAGGTCGAAGTAGTAGTAGTAGTAGTAATAATAATAATAGTATCTCGTACATTAACACACTCATTCAGCATATGACAGTATGTATTACAAGGGGAATTTAATATTTTTCTTCATACACAAGGAATTTGATATTGCTTCAAGAGGGTGACTATACATACACACTTATGTATTTAGACAGGAAAGTACAAAGGTGCGAAAGGGTTAGAGCTTTGCAGTTTGCCCCGCTTCGTTGAAAGCTTTAAATGGTCTTTAGATTTCCCTATGATACCACCACCATTGTCTATCATATGAATGCCTAAATCTCAAAATTCGCGTTCCTTCAAAACACTAACGATCCCCCTCTCCTATGACTCAATTTTATACACATATAAAAGGAATTCACAATAAAATATTTTTATTTCAAAATCCATTCATCATACATGTACTATAACTTTTTTGCGGACCGTCTGGGCAGCTAATGTACAGTTTTAAAAAATCCGACACTTTTCTCCAGACAGTAATTGCATTTATATAGAAGGGGGCACTATTATGTCATAATTTTTGCAGTTACATCAATCTTTAAAATTCACGGCCGGTGTTATAATCATATGAAATTATTAAAAAAAACTCTTCATAAAGTAATTGTTTTGAGAATAATAATAATATTTTCTAATCATGCTTCACAGTTGTTTTCCTTATACAGTTTGGAATTACAGTTCAAGCAATGCCAATGCTCGTCATATCCCATAAGGAACAGAGGAAGAGAGGGAAGCTAAGAGTATGATTCCCTCCCTTTTAAAAAAAAGTCAAACATCAAAAGTTAATGGGGGATAGATCCTAAGAAATTGTGATCTCTCTGTCTTTGAAAAGTTAAATGAATTTATATGTACAAGCTATTGTTGACTTCTCCAACTCTAAATTTGACTCTCTCTCTCTCTCTCTCTCTCTCTGAGTAACATTTTTCTCCATGGCCTTCATTCATTTATTAAGTCTGTACACCTTGCTTAACGATCCTTACACTTTTCATTCTTCTTACTTCTCCTCATTCTGTACACTTGATTGGTACGAAGGTAAAGAAAAATAAGAAAATGCACACACTCCAGAGAAGGTATTCCAAACTACCTCGATTATTAACGTTGTGTGAATTCTTAATTCTCTTCCTTTTTTACGTATCAAGAGAAAAAAATATATTTTTATGTCCAATATCCCACACATACATACACAGATATGTACGTTCTTAAACAAACGAAATTACCCTGAGGCAAACGAAAAGAGAAACCGTGTGGTTTGAATCCATTTGTACAAAATGTTAGTTTGAAATTAAATAAAAAATTATTAAGTTCCCTACATAATAATGGTTGTAAGAATGTACCAAAAAAAAAAAAAAAGACAGCGGTCTCATACGAAGAAAAAAACCAAAAAAAAGGGTAATACTTGGATATTCGAACGTAATGACTTCATATGGTATGTTTATTACATACGAAGAAATACAAAATGTAAAATATAAAATGTAAATGCATATATAGGTAAATAAAATTCTGAGGCTTTTATTCATTTTGATCCTTAATATGTATACTTTGCAAAAAAAAAATTGGCTCCGAGGGTTTAAAGTCAGGAATAAAGGATATAAAAAAATATATAGGGCAAAAAACAAACCAATGGTCTTATATGGGTTACTAGTGACGGCGTTCATTACAGCCGGATGCCCAAAAGCCCTATAGAGTACTCTTTGGTTTGACGTCTTTTTCGCCTAGTAACATTGAACAAACACATTGGCACAGGTGAAACAAGGAAGTCAAAAAAGACTCACTCTCTCTCACTACGACTGCAAGCCTCCCCCTAACATTTTTTTATGCATGTGCATATGATGCACGACCAAAAAAGCCTTGATTGTCATTTGATGAGTGGGGAGGTGAAGAAATAGCAAACAAAAAATATCATTTAATTTTTTTCTATACACTGCAACTCTCAGGGGCAATAACAGTCCCGTAGCCCGTAAGCGCCGTATTAACACAAAAAATAATACAGCCAATGTTTTTTTTTTTTATTTGCTTACACTTTCTGTTTCATTTTAAAGAGATAGTAAATAGTGCAGTACGAAAGGGGGATATTATACAAGTAAAAAAAATACACCACCTTTTCTATCTCTTTTGTGGAGCTCCATTTTTCTTGTAGTATTTTTAGTAACGTTGTCTCAGTGTGTTTCTGACATTTCCTTTTTGCTATTTACTCCTCAAGTATAATGATTTTGAACTAGAACTTGACTTGTTTTATTAATGTTTATCCACACTTTCATTTTATCCCCTTTATCGCCCCATGTTTTCATTGAGACAGGATGTATTTATAACTTTCATCCCATTTGTCACTGTCCCGCTTTGTTTCTTTCTCAATCAATTTGGATCACATCAAAAAATGCTTTTACTTATTAATTTTGCTAATTTTTCTTCCCCTTGAGATAGATAGATAACGGGTTATTTGAAAAAAAAAATTCCCCATCTCAAATGGGAAATGATTGATAATTTATCATGATGGTGGACATTCTTCGTTTTTTTCTCTCAGTGACAAATATCATAGGATTGCAGCCTTATTTATGTCTCTCTCTCTCTCTCTCTCTCTCTCTCTCTCTCTCTCTCACATAATCAGAGATATAGCAAGTACCTTTGTAATATACAGTTTTGATCTTGCCAATTTGGAAATTTTTGCTTTCACATATAATATACTACCTCATACCTTTCCAACCACGATGGAGTTAAGAGAGAGGCGCACATCTGCATATTTTGACCACAGAAGAGACGAAAGAGCAGCTATATAGACGACCTGCGGCGAATAAACAAAAAAAATGCACCAAAGTGCATCTGTCCCTCCTCCTTCCTACACACACAGGCACAATGTAATTATGTGTCAAGCCAAACTGCCATTCTAAATACCCTAATACTATGGGCACTGCACCTTTATCTTCAGTATTTTTTTTTTGCTCTCTGTGTATCTCCCTACAAAACAAACTCATCTCCAAAGGATATGAGTCAGCAGAGCAAGAATGCAGAAGGCGAAGAAGAAATCAACGTACTCAACAACTCTGTCTGCACTTTGGGACACTCTCTTCTCGTAGGGCAAAGAGAGAGAGAGAGAGAGAAACCGAGAGACAGACGAAGAGACAGAGAGGGAGAGAGAGAGAGGACAAGAGAAACGGCAGAGAAAAAAAAACTAGTTTTGCAAATGAGATCTCAATGCAAATAAAATGCTTCATCATCAACATCTGCATTTTAAAAGCATTTTCAATATTTTCTCAGCATTATTATATAAAAAAAAGTTCTCCCGTACAGTGATTTCCGATTTTAATAATTAAAAAAGAAATGTAAACATTAAAAAAAGGAAACCTAATTATGTCCCTAATTTTAATTTTGATGGAAAACGAAAAGAAAATGACTTCTTCCCCATTTCCCTCAAGAAAGTCCTAAAATGTTCCTCTGTATGTATACGGACGAAGAGATCTTAACACCACGAAAGTAAGTGTTTTCCCCCTATTAACTGTAATTTCTTTCACGTATCAGAAAAAGAAGGGACAAGGAGAGGAAATGACTCAATTAAAATGTTTACGATGAGAATAAAAATATTATTTATTACTTTTAAGGAGAAAAAAAAAAGAAAATTAATTCCTTATAAAAAATATATATATCATCCCTTGGTCAAAGGTCATTTACTTATTAATGAACATTCTTTGACAGGACACATGTATCTATATACATATGCAAATCCATCCACGAGGGAACAGACCGTTCCTACTTGACACTTGATGAGGAATTTACTTGTAGTAATAACTGGCAATAGTGATAATAATAAAATAAGGTTATTAATAATAATAAAGTTGATAATTGTGGAAAGAAAATCTTGATAACTCCTGCCTCGTCCACGTCTGTAGAAAGGACATTCCAAAATTATCTTATTGAGTATTCATCATCAAGTATACAAGTTGTGAGGGTGAAAAGTGAATGAAAATGCACGCATTCGTATAAAATAGATGGAGTGTATAATACATTAAAAAAAATCACTTTTAAATTCATATGATTTTTGCATCATCCTTATAATACATATAATAAAAATGCTTTTACCTTGTGGACCTTGCACAACAAGAACGAATCAAGAGAAGAAATTTGCGTGCATCCCCCACCAACTACTACTAATAATCATGATCAATGTCTTAATATTATTTAGAGCAAACAATGCACATGTGCTTCTCCCGAGGCCCTACACACCTTCAAGTGGTAATGTTATGCATGATGATAGTGATGATAATATATAGTACCTAATAATAAAAGAAAAACTATTTTGCATGCATCACCACCAACTGATTTCTTGTTACTTTTGTCCATTTATAACATTAATTTTGAACTCACCAACGGCAAAATCCTTCTTTGTATTACAAATGAGAAATGTTTAAAAATAAGCAGGAGTAATGCACCTTTTTTTCTCTAGTGATTTCCTCTTCTTCCCCAAAAAAAGGGAGGGGAAGAAAGGGTTGAGAGAGAAAAAAAGAGAGAGAAAGGGAGAGAGGATAAAAAAAAATGAGTAATTATACTGACCTTTTCAGTTGATTCTTGGACGTTGCATTCTCCTTGTTGATTCGTTCTGTCCGCGCCCGGTAAATGACAACGAGGACTCCGAGGGCACATAGAAAGAGTAGGAGAAGCCTCAAGATACGGCCATGATGACCACCAAACACATGACCCAATTTCTCACCCCAATTAACCGCTCTTAACATTGTGCAGGCCGGGGTGAGCAACTCTGGCTCTGTTGTTATTATTGTTGTATATAGTTGTTTTTATTTTTTTTTATAAATATATATATATGTATATATTTTTCTCCTTACTGCTCCTACTATTACTTGTAATAAAAATAACGTTTATTAAAGCACTTTGTCTTTTTTTTTTCGTCTGCGACGGGTATATCCAATATACAGGTATATGTACACCTGTATGTAAATCAAAGTCTGTCTTTCAGTATAGCTTTTATAGTGGTTGAAAAGTGTTTTTTTTTTGGAAGTATGTGCACAATCCTCTCCCAGTAGTGATTATTATTACTATTAAAAGGATGAATGACCTTTCATGTAATGATTTTTTTAACACTTTTCACACTCTTATTTCTATCAATTTTTGTTCAATATGATGGCATTATATATTCCTTCTTTTTTTTTTTTGGTCGAGAATAATAAAATGGAAAGTAATTATTTACACCACAGGAATTATAGATGTCTGTTATGTGTGACGGCACTAATTACCCGTTTTGTATTAATTGTGGACGGATGTAACAATTATTTCATTGGTTCTTGATATGGATCTGTGTAGTTATGTAATTTTGTATATAGACACCGGACACAGATTAAATATTGTTATATAATGTGATATTTGTTTTTCCTTTTTCTTTCTTTCTTTTTTTTTTGTCAAATCCGGAACAACACACACAATTATCTGGGCGCTAGTCCATAAAATGTGGGGGGAGGATAGGACAAATTAGTACTTGTTGCCTCCGTGCTTGTGGTAAGTAACATTTACTTTTGGGGGCAATTATTCATTGGAAATAATTCAATTATATTCCTTCTTTGTGGAAGTCACAATGCCGACGAAGAGACGTAAGAGAGCGGAAAAGGATAAGATAAAAGAAATAAAGTCTGATTTTCAGTAAAAAAAAAAAATAGTTCCTTCCTCTTTTCTTCCACAAATAAGCTCTTACTTCCAGAATACGAAAAGTTTTCTTGAGGATGAATTTTTTTTTTCAAGTTGGAGTACCAAAGGAATTTTCAAAAGAGAATCCCAGAAAAAGTTTTTGATTATTGAACAAATTTAGAAGAAGTTGGAGTGGAGTTTTTTGATTTTGTTCTTCTTGTCACAAGTTTTTGTTGTTTGGAAGAGAAGAATTGAAAAGAGATGGCAGAGATATTGTAGAACTATTTCCTCATATGTAGAAAATATTTTGTTTCCTTTTTTTTTATGTGCCGAAATTTGGACAGTAGAAATAATCTTCAAAGGTCCCAGTTCTGGCTCCTGCGGCCGGGGTGAACTCTTGAGTAATTACAAGGGGATTGATGAAAGATTCCTCGGAGATGCCACGTGGTTGCTGGCTGAATAATTGTTGTTGTTGCTGTGTGAACAATTCTCTCCAAACATCATTCATCTTTACATGAGAGTGCCGTAAGAGCTTCTGATCACGACCACAATTCTTGACGAAGATGACACACACATTAAGAAATTTATTTTGTCTTCGTGTTTGACCGGTGACGTTATTTTTTTTTCGGCGGAAATTAAATCCAGTATCACCTTAAATCTATATTGGAGGTCTCACTTATTTAATTGTCTTTTTGAGTCCACTGTAACAGTTTTCAAGCTTAAAGTATTTAAATTCTATGGCGCAAGACAGTGTCTCAGGCACAAAAAAATGTTCGAGAAGCTACTGCTCGTCTGCAAAAAAAAAAAAAAAACGACCAAAAAATTTGAGATATTTTTGTAATAATTTCGATAATCAATTTCATAATCATCAATAAAGATCAAATTAAACTAAATACCAAAAACGATGTTTTTGCATATGACAGGGGAAAACGGGTGGAAATTAACCCCAGGCAATTTACTTAAGCATTTTGTTTTCCATGCACACAACCAAGTTTACATCTGAGCGTGGGAATGAGTATTTTCGTTTAAGAAATGTTTGTTCATTTGGCAATAATAAAAGTCAATAATATTTACCAAAATTTGTTAAAAGCCAGCTGATCTCACTAAAAATATATTTTGAGACAGAAAAACAATTTTTCCCCCTTTCCTTCCACATGAAGCCCGTGTGTACACAGATGAGGCAAAGTGAGACAGTTTTGATGAATCAATAAATATGTATCAATACACATATTAAATTCACTCCTTTCTGATCCATCCTCTCATTCCTCATGTAAATATTCATGTACGTACATATTTGTTTACACTGGAATTTGAACCTTTGAAGCTAACATAGAGCCGGTTGCCGACGATGGAGATTTGTGATGTGGTTCGGTGACGTCTCGTTTGTTTAATGTTAAAGCAACTCTATCTACATATTACATATAGGTATAACTCTTCAAATAAATGGCTGAGTAAATATGGTGACACTGCGTAACGTTGCTTTCTCATGGAATGTGTAAATATTCCTAATTGCCTTTGTATGTGACTGTGTGTGAATGACAGGGACTATTTCCTAGAAGTTTGTTAAAAGGTATTTGACAGGTCTTTTCTATATCTGAGATTGATACTATAGTCATATTATGTATCTTGTGGAGTGTCTTAACCGAATTTCTCCACTTTAATACTCGTGCCCTATTTTTTTTTATTTTGTTTCCCTTTGGAACTTAATTTGCCGAACTCTCACTCTCTGTCTCCTTTTTCCTTGTCATAATAATGCCATCAGACTGTCCTCTACTTTTTCTTTCCTGTTTAAAAAAAAAATATTTCTCTCTCATATTGTTACACATATGAAGACTATAGTTTCACAACGGATTAAGTACATTTGGCAAAGTTTTCAGGAGAGTTTCAAAAAATTTATTCTAATAGAGAAAATATGTAAATTTTGGGAATTTAAAAAAATACGTGTCTAAATCACCAGCCTCTCAAAATGTTTTGGTAAAAGGTCCAATGAAGTGGATTCATTTTATGAAAAAATTTCCATTTTGAAAATGGACTGAAACCATTTTGAAGCTGTACCCTTCATATATCTCTTCAGGCTACTCTAGTTCCCTTTTCCCCTTGTTAGCCCACTGTTTTCCTAAATTATGTGTTAATTTCCTCTCTTAAAATTGTCTTAAACTGGGTGAAATTGGATTTCTCCAGCCACCATGAAGGTTCAATCATTATCATTAAGATTTCCAGTCAGACTGTCTCCGTAGTTCTTATTTAGCTTTTGTTGCTGGCACAGTTTTTACAGGTCAAAAAGCTCCAGTGATGAATCCGTATTTTGTTTGTCCATAAAAGTTCTCTCACCCTTTTGGCCCCATTTTAGTCTCTCATTGTCCTCCTATTTTGTCTATGAAAGTATAATAACTATCATGAAGAAAATGGCTATCCTCACCCGTGTCTTTTTCCTTCCCGTTTCCGCTGTAGTCCTACCGCACTAGCAGTTATGTTAACATGCACACCCCAATGATATGGAACACGTGCCATCCCAGTAATGAGCAACCCTTCATCAAATGGATTTCAATTATAGTGATTTTTGGTCATTTTTTTCTCTCTCGTCCATTTAATTACACCAGGCATTTCCTCTCTGTGATTCAGAATTTTTAAAAAAAATTGAGAATCCATTCTTGCACGTGTGTGCAATTTTTGAAGTAATGATAGTATCATGTCTCTCCAAAGTTTGTCATAAATAAATGGTACCTGCCTCTAGAAAATGAAATATTATTAGTACTGCTTTACTATACAAAGGAGACGAGGATTGAGAGAGAAAGAGAGAGAATAAAACAGAAAAGGAGAGGAAATCCTAAATTTCCCCCTTGACTCTACATTTTTTTTTTATGAAAAGGAAATATACCAACAAAAAAAATTACGTAGTCCACGCTAACCCTATTGTCATCGCGTTTAGTGCACAATAATAGATAAATGATGAGTGACTCTTTTGCCATATATTTTTTATTCATTCAATTTTAAAAGTCAACCAACAAGCCAAAAAAAGAGGGGAAAAAAATCAGGCACACAATAATAATCAACATGTTTTTTTTTTGCTGTGGTAGCCACCGGAAGCAGAGAACAAGTGCCAAAAGTTTTAGTGTAACTTTTATCCTCCACTTTTAACAAAAAAAGTAAAATATACATAAATTGACAAAAAGGGTTAAGTACATAGTCGCTCTCCCTGAGAATGTAACCTTTGACTGGTCATTACTTTGTAATGTTTATGTTCACGTGTGGTGGGAGACACGATTCCTCAGGGAGCTAGCCACATTTTTTCTTCTTCTCTATTAATACGCCTAAATTCTCTTTTCCTAAATATTTGTCTATTAGTACAAGCCAAAAAAAATGGTGGGGTGAAATTATATTTGCTCTGCTGGAATTTGAGATTTTGTTCTCTTTTTTTGGCGGATGGATAACAATACATACGATGAATTATAACCTTATACTCTACTAGATGGACAACAGGAGGGATATACACATATGTATATAATATAATGATTGACTGTATCTTATCAGCACTTGATTTGAAATGATAATTGAATGAGCATTTATCTCTGGAAATATGGTGAGGCATCCCCGGGGAAAGGGTTAACCCCGTTTGATATTACAAATACTCATTTTTATAGGTTAAACATAATTATTACGCTGTATTCTTCTTTTTTTTGCAAAAGGATTCCCTTCATTCTGATTGTAATCATTATTACACACATTGTTCCATGCACATCACGTCATTGGGGATATTTGAGACAAATACATGCGGAAGACATGGTGCAATCATATAAAGCATTTTAAATAAAACCGATCCCAAGAATATTTCCTAGAAAATATTAATAGCAAAAAAGAAAACCTGATATCAAAATTTATATGCCCTTTATTTTACAAAAAAAAAAAATTGCAAACCCAACACCAACCAAGCTATTAATTTTCCAACCGGGAAGAAATTTCTCCATTTAATTTTCACATGCATACAAGTGAATTTTTTCAAGGAACGCATTGGAACTTCATGAGACCAGAAAATATTGGAGGTGAGAACTTTAAAGGAAAAAAATATGGGACTTTTACAATAATTCCTCCATAACCTTTATTTTGCATGGGAAAAGCTATTTGTTCGGAAAAAGAAAGAAATAGTAATTACTATTGCTTCCACATGGGGAAAAAATAAGAAACAAATGGTCCGAGAAAAAAAAAAGGAAAATCTGCTGTATTAAATGTGAGCAATATATTTAATAGGGGAAAAAAATTTGCAACATATTTGCCACAGGAAAATTGCTAAATAGTGTGCAAAGAGGGAAAAAAAGATATATACGATTATCTTATAGATCCATCAGAAAATCCTCCTTTTTCCTATGTGTATAATTACTCCATACAGCCAGAAAGAGTGCATGTGTCCTCATATCATTATATATATATATTTTTCCAACTTCCTCCAAACAAAACATACTCAATTCACACAGAACAGCCTTTTTGCTTTACAAACAATTGACTCGTCTTGAACGAGAGAGGGAAAGATAGGTAGGAAACACATCCAAGTATTTATCACATTAGTAGTAGATTTGTGCCTATTTACTAGCTACATATACTATATGTAAATTTCCTCTAGTTTTTTTCTTCCTCTCCTATCATAATGAGCATAGGTAAACAATAGTATGTATGTATATTTTTCTGTACACAAAGTTGAAGCAAATCACGACAAATATGCATGTAAGGAGAGAAGAATGAATGGAGAATCTTTTTACGACAGAGAGAGAGAGAGAGAGAGAAAATAATGACACATTGAAGAAACCAATGGATCAACTCTCAACTGTTCGTATATGTGATATTTTTCTTCTTTAGTATACAGTACAAGTCACTGTGCCAGTATGTACCTTTATGCATTTCCCCTGCATGGAAGTTGCCATTGTCTGATGACGAGAAGCAAGACAAACATTGCAGGTGCCCTGTTAAAGGAACAAGTTGACTATGGGCGAGTGTGTACGAGGCTTTTTTTTTAAGTATGGGGAGAAGTGCACCATTCCAAAAACGATGTGTGGGCATGCACAAGTGGAAATGCCAAGCCGTTTTATTCCTATTTAATTCTAGAGAGATATATCAAAGGAGTTTTTATTCAAATGAAATCATTCAAGATTTCCAGGAATGATGAAAAACATTCTTTGAAGTGAAAAATAATTTTTTTTAAAGAAGTGTGCATTTCTTTCCATTGAATAATTGCATACGTACACGGGTTTTCCAAGTTTTATAGAATTTTTTTAAGACGGGGATCCAAAAATGGGATTGCAAAAATAATTTCCTAAAATCTTGCTCCACAAATAAATTTGAAAATTTAATTTCCAAAAACCTTGCTCCAAAAATACATTTGAAAATTTAATTTCCAAAAATCTTGCTCCAAAAATAAAATTCAAAATTTGATTCCTAAAACTGTTCTAAAAATAAAATTCAAAATAAATTTTTAAAAAATTGTCGCAAACATTAAATTTAAAATAAATTTTTAAAAAATTTTTCGCAAACATTAAATTTAAAATAAATTAAAAAAAAATTGTCGCAAACATAAAATTCAAATTTTGATGTTGAGAGATGCGCAAAAATTAAAACTTGATTCTGAAAAATGTTGCTCCAAAAATAAGATTTAAAATATTATCCCCAAAAATGACGCTCTAAAAATAAAATGTAAAATTTGATAAAAAATTTGTCGCAATTATAAAGTTCAAATGTTGATGCTAAGAAATGGTACCGCAAAAATTAAAATTTGATTCTGAAAGAGGTTGCCGGGAAAATGAAATTATAAAAATTGAATTAATTGAATTAAAGACAAGGAATGTCATGCGTGGACAGTCAAAGCAACCAAGAAAGTGCCCGTGAGCAGTGTGCATAACTGGAAGTGTGTGGACTGAGTGGAAGGAAGTACTACTGTATGTATATACACCCAAATATATGCATTTCCTCCGGTTTGAACGAAGGAGAAGGGGAAATGAAAAATAAATTATAAAAATATATTAAAAAAAATTTACCTTGCAAGTGTCACTACAGCAATAAAATGCTTGATAACTTGTATTAAAATGCAAAATATAAAAGAGCACAGTCAGTTTTCACGTTGTCCTTAGTAAAACTCACAGTAACCAGTTGAGAGTACAGCACAAAACAAATGTATGTACATGAGTATAGTTTAGCAGTAGTAACATATTTATTTTTCCAAAAACGAAATAGTCAAAATCACTTGTCAGTATACGTATATGGATTGTACGACACCAAAAAACTGGGGGGAATCCAATTTTTAAAATTCAAAATAAAAACAATTCACGTATAAAATAAGAACCATCGTAGATCAAATAAACGTTTTTTTTTTTAAATTTTCTTGGAAAAATTTTCTACCAAAAAAAAAGTTTTTATTTTTCTTTAAATTTTCCCCAAGAAAAATCAAAACCAACCAAAAACGAAAAACTATATACGTGAACGTGCTTGAAAAAAGAATCTTGAAAAATAAAAACGTGTTTGAATGCCAATGCAAAGCAATTGTAAAGGAATTGAACAGGTAATCTTCTACTACAATATGCTGAGCAATAGCAGCAGGGACTGTGCTTAGCAGTGTCCGTACCAGCGTGAGACTGACGATTGTAGTAAAATTACCGCAAGTATACACAGCAAACTCTCTACAACAGATGATGATGGTTGAGGGAGATTTTTGCCATTTACTTTACATTGCAATTGTTAAAAGGGGTTCTCCTCTCTCTCTCTCTCTCTTTCAATCTTTCAAACACACTTTAACTACCAACTATATTCCTTAACATAGCCTCTATGCCCCATCTAACTGTTCAAAAGGGGGGATATGGTGAAGGGTTGCTGCCTCTCTCTCTCTTTCGTCTTTATTATTCCCAACATTTCTGTCAATATTCTCTTTCCCTTTTTGCCGCCTTCACCTCCATGGGCATACACAGTGAAATGCAATGTTTGTAACATATGTGTGAACAATGATGTGCATACATACCATGTATGTATGAGTTCAAGTTATAAAAAAAATTATAACTTGGAATACCACAAGTATAGCTAAAGGATTCCATATTATATTCTTCATATCATTCCCCTCCCCCCACTAGAAATATAAGGATGCTGACGTCTTTTTAAAAGAAGTTTTTATTGTAGGGTCGTCCTCTTCTCAGGGTGCATCAAGTTCAACTTTTATATTCATTGTTTCTTCCCATTTTTTCTTCTTCTTTTTTCTTTTTTTTTTTACTTCTGTTTTGTGTATAAAAGAGAAGAAAAAAAAACAATATTATTGGATTGATGAAATCATGTTGATAGTTGATGTGCGAGAGGCTCTTCTCCATATTTTTCCGTAGTTGATTGAAACGGTGCCCCTTTTTATTATTATTATGAGCCTATCTTCTTCCTCCAACCTGCAGGAGTGTATGTATAGGTTGGATAGCCTGTATTAAGGGATTTCCTTATCGTTGTGCAAAATAATGGGGGTAATAATAATAGCCTGGTCCTATACACATGAAGGGATTAACCATTACAAAATTTTGCGGTGCGGTTGAAAACTGAGCAAAGCTCATACTTTTTAAGTCATGCAAAGTTATTTCCTGTCCATGAACCATGATTTGGACATTCCCACACCTTCCTAGCTGGAATTGAACGTTTTCTAAAAGGTGGGGTGGATCTATAAGAGGAAATGAGTATGTACGACGTGAAGATTTATTTTAATTTCATACATTTTTAATCATTTTTATAGATTTTATTGCAAAAAATAATAGTTAGAGATTTTAATGAGGGCTATAAATTAACAGTTTAATGGTGATTGACAGGTTTCGGCGCAAGAATGGAAGTGTGCCTGTCATTCTGATGTCTTGCCATGTATTTGTACATAGCTGTTCCTACTCCTGGATAATTGCAGCTTATTTTTCCTACGCCTTAGTCTTACCAGCATTTTGCGGGTGGAGCTTAAACGTTAATGGTCAAACTGGCGTACAAACAATCTTTGATTATCAGTATGTATCATGTATAATTTACTCATCAACAATTGGTCATCCTTCCACTATGGAGAACCTCATAGGTTAAAGACATTTCCCAACGTTTTTTTCCCCCGTGCCTATATGTACGTAGAGATTTTTCCGCAAACATTCTATTCATTACAAGGACGAAAAAAAAGGGGTTTGAAGAAGCAGAAATAATTTCCTCGGGTACATCAAGTCTCCTATGGAGTCATAGTTCTTATTTCTGTCTCATGGAGTTCTGGATCCTTGTAAGGTAGGGTGTATTTATTACCTTAATGACACAGAAAGGCATTGGAGAGGAACGGAATAGTGGGACGCTGGGGGCTTTTAGTACTATATTTTTTGTACAATATTTGCTCCTTGCCACACACTCACTGTGTGAAAAGTGATAGACCCGATGGGGGAGGGGCCTTTGCCTCTGCGGTATATAACTATGTAATGTATACACATATATGAGTATAGGAATTTCCCCAAATAAAATGAATGTATATGTGTGAAGTAATTAACGGGTTTCTCGGTGACAATCCTTTTGCTCTCATTCTTAAGAAACTGACACAAATAGCCACGATGTCCTCCCGTCTGACTCTGTCCAGTTTGGACTGGGTTCACCTCTCTCTCTCTCTCTCTCTTTGTCAACTCACCTTTCACGTGATCCGCCCCTCCTCCAGATGCCCTGTGAATGAACGACTGGAGTCAGGGACTGGATAATAAAAGCAAAATGTTGCCAAAAACAGGGCCAAGTCATTGACAATGAAAGAAGGGCTTTATGTATATACAGAATTAACGTTTGATGGCAAGTGCCTAAACCTTTGAGAGGTAGCTGGAGTTTCTGGAAATCCCCCAAGAGGGGGAAAAAAAGTCACCAGTGGAAAACTTCCATTCCAGACTCTGACCTCATGCCAGATATACACTTTTATATATGTATTGTATTTCAAAGTATCCTATGATACTCGAATTTCTTCCCATTTCAACGGATCCCATCCACAAAGAAGTTGAAAGGGTGATAGGCCCTTGAAAGTTTTAGGGACCTAGTCATGGGAGATGAAGTGCAAGGAGATGAAGGAACCTTCGCCGGAGTTGGCCCGAGACAGAGGATCTCAATGAACTTGATGACGAGGTCACATCACAAGGCTCATCCACCTTTATCCTCCGCTGTTCCTGGAAGAAAAGGAACTCTGGAGTGAGAAGATGAGGTGAGAAGATGGACAAATACGTCGGAGATGGACTCCAGGGAGGATGAGGAGACGTGAACTTGAAATGGAGAACTTGATGAAGAAGTATAATAGTTGTAATAAATGCTGGAGAAGATAAGTTACAGAGACTGTCGTGTATAACAAGGACATCCGGAGCAACCTTTTGGGAGTTGAGGCATGCATCATAATTTTATTTATTATGCATCAATAACATACACAAGAAAAGTTTTGGGGGATGCACTACTTGTTCTTGTTTTTGGTGTCTGGTTCGGCTGTTGTTTATTATTTTTACATAAATAAAAATCCCAGGATGAATATTTTCTTATTTTGCATGCATTCACTGGGTAATATAATGGAATTCATGGGGTTATAAGCCAGACCTTGAGCCAACACCCTCTGATATGTAGACAGAGGGAGGGGGAAGTGCATGGAAAAGGTAAATTGAGAGGAAGGAACGACGTGGTATGATGCCTATTTATATACACTTACCTGATAACCCGGTTGATGGCCAAGCAAGGTCCATGAAAGGACCCTGGCCTTGTCTCCTTATTTTTGAATCTAAGAATGCTAATGACAATAAATACAAATTCTCATGTACGTATAAGTGATTCAAAAGTATTCAAAATCATCCCTGCATGGCTATTTTTGGAGGGAATGCAAGAAGTCCCTTGAAATCCCGTGAAAACGTTTACAAAAACTCATCTAACAATTATGACATTTCACGAAATTCTACTTGCGATTAGGCATTGTCTTTATTAAGACGAGAAGACAACAGCAAGTAGTTACTGGGTAATTACATGTACATATGTATAACAATTAATAATTTGGTCAATTATAATTAAGAGACAACTTACAACATTAAAAGCATAAATGCAAAAGTGGCACTTTAGATATGCTTATAGAGCATAAGGAATTTCAAAAAAAAACAATTGAGATCAAAAAGAATAATTTCCCGTGAAAAAAAAACCTAGAACAGCGGTATTTTAGGGACATTTTTAAAGGACTACTTTTATAATGATGTGTTTGCATTTATACATGTCAGAGAGAAAATCAAGCTTATTCAAACTGTTTTGCAAATTTTGATCATTTTGCAAGGCCAAAAGTGAAAACTGTAAAATTGACTGCTTTTATCATACATAAAGGCCATAATTTAAAAGGTAATTATGCCTTCGCCACAACGCATACGCTCCGAAAATAAAATGTAATGTGGTACAAGGAGTTTTTTTTATCATCTATTACTAACACGTTCGACTACTCTACTTTTAATGCAAAGAAACTGATCAATACGTTGTCACTCGGCTGATAATTTTTTTTAAGTTTCTTCCCTCTAGTAGTTATAATATAAAGTTCAATTTTGAATCCCAAATAGCAATTGCTATTTTTAACCACAATCTATGGCTGTACCCAGGTGAAAGCGCAACTTTTGCTTTGCCTTGGAAGGAAGAAAAGTTAAGAATGCATACTTGAGAAAATACTACCACCTTCAGAGCAAATTTCTTTGGTCTTTACAAGCACTTTTTTTTATTTTAACCAAAATCCTATAAAACGCTAGAAAATGTTTTGAGCTTGATGAGTTACAAAACCAATAATCTCCGCGAAAGTAAATGGGTAGGAAAAATGTTGGGGAGGAAATTAAGGAGGAAGAATTTTGGTTAGACAAGTGAATAAAGTTATTTCAGTCAAAAGTGAAGGAAGGTGGATGCCTCAAAAGTTAGTTTCCTTGTTTCCGTAACCGGGATTTTCTTTCACGAACTATAATATAAGGAGGAAATTACACCAAAGAACTTCCTTTCTTCATCTCAAACTCTCTCTTGTCCTTCTCCATTCTTCCTTTTACAGCTCCTACAAGTTTTTATATGCTTTTCAGCCTCAAAATAAAAAATAGGGAGATAGGAGTCTTAGCAATCAACAACAAAAACTTGTCCCTGGTATGTTCCAGTATGTAAAGTCGAAAGGGAAATGTTGTTTTCTGTATATCCGAGAGTTTCATACATGTTTTTTAAAAGTGGGGGAGTGTAGAAAAATAAGAATGAACATACATACATATAGATAGAAGAAATATAAAACTTTCCCCTCAGACCGTGACAACACTCTAGCTGTTGTTGTACGGGCAAGTAGTTGCACAATCACTTGTTGTTACACCGTATAGGGAAAGCGGAGTCCATGTGGCAAAGTGTGGCAAACTGCTCTTCCTTTCAAGTGTCCGGGACGAAAGGGAAGGAGGGAAGGGGAAAAAAGGGTAAAAGTTTAGGACGGGAAACAGATCAAAGTTTTTATCATTTTCTTCAAAGTTTCCACAGAAAAAATACTCGACTTTTCTTTTGTGTCGTCAAAATAAAAGGTTTTCTCCTCTTCGTCTTCCTTTGATTTCTCCTTTGGTCTTTCTCTCTATCACTCTCTCAGCCTCTAGCTTTCTCTCTCAATAGTATGTTAGTAGTAAGAAATTCGGGGATGATTTCATTTCTATAGTTGGTAACATATAATAGTAGTGGTTAAATATCTAAAAGCACTCCTTCATCCTCCTCTACCATCTTCCACACTTCACTTGATGTCTTCACTTATTTACAGTCAATTTCACGTCTTTCTTTTCGTTGATGGTGCGTAAACAAAATACTCTTACTTCAGTGCTGTCTCTCTCTCTCTCCACTTCCCTCTCGTTCTCTCTCTTTCCCCATTTTCTTTTTCTCTTTCTTTCTCCATTTTCTCCTTCTCTCTCTTTCTCCTTCTCTCTTTGTCTCCATTTTCTCTTTCTCTCTCTTTCTTCATTTTCTCCTTCTCTCTCTTTCCCCATTTTCTCTTTCTCTCTTTCCTCATTTTCTCTTTCTCTCTCTTTCTTCATTTTCTCTTTCTCTCTGTTTCTCGATTTCTCTCTCTTTCTCTCTCTTTCTTCATTTTCTCTTTCTTTCTGTTTCTCGATTTCTCTCTCTTTCTCTCTCTTTCTTCATTTTCTCTTTCTCTCTGTTTCTCGATTTCTCTCTCTTTCTCTCTGTTTCTCGATTTCTCTCTGTTTCTCTCTCTTTCTTCATTTTCTCTTTCTCTCTGTTTCTCGATTTCTCTCTCTTTCTCTCTGTTTCTCGATTTCTC
>JAQGBT010002313.1:0-24893 GCA_034698585.1 Disparrhopalites patrizii
CTTTCTCTCTCACTCCGTCTCTCTTTCTCTCTCTCCCTCTCTCTTTCCCTCTCTTTCTTTTTCTCCTTCCCTCTCTCTTTTTCTCTCTCTTTCGCTTTCTCTCTGTCTTTATCTCTTTCTTCCTTTCTTTCTCTCTCTTTATCTCTCTCCCCCTTCCCCTCTCTTTCTTCTTCTCTTTCTCTCTCTTTCTTTCTTTCTCTCTCTTTCCCTCTCTTTTCCTTTCTCTTTTTCTCTCTCTTTCCGTCAGTCCAACTATCTTTGTGTCTCTCTCCTTATTCATCCCGGATCCTGTGGGCCATCCACCGCCTTTTCCATTCACCGCCCTTGGATGTGATGCAGCGAGGGGAGAAAGTCAAACAAACGGAGAGAGAGAGAGAGAGAGTGGAATGGGAAGTGAGAGACAGGGAGAGATGTTTTGCGAGAGCGAAAGAGAGAGAGAGATCAGAAGCAGAGAAACGACGTCCACACACACGTTTTCATTCATCATTGACACCCGCTGAAGTGGAGCCGGGAGGAGAATCATTTGTCAATTCCCGTCCCTCTCATCATCCCCTTCTTCCTTGTTTCCCGGGCAAATGCTGTGGGGGTTTTTGGATTTTAGATGTTTTAATATTTGAACAAATTATGCACACTATTACTTGGCATAACTTTCTACCCATTTATGCCTCGTGTTTCCTTCGTTGTGTTTGTTTACTTTTGCCTTTATGTTCAGTTTCTTATTGGTTGCCGTCATCCCTTTTTTTTGTTTCTCGTCCCGTTTGCTGAGCTTTTTCTCATCTGTTTTGCTCCTATTGTTTCTTCCTTTATTACTTCCTCTTCTCTACCGCTGCTCGTTTTTAGTCTGTTGTTCTATCGTTTTTGATTTCTGCCTTATTTTCTACCCTTATTCGTTTTTTACACTTCCTTTCTCCTCCATTTCACACTTATTTCTTTTCCTCCCCCAGTTTGATCATTTTTCTTTTTTATGTTCTTCTCCGGTTCCCTTTTTTATTCTTATTTATCCTTGCTTTCACTCTTTCTTTTAGTTTTTTGGCTTCTCTTTATCCTTTAGTTTCTTAGCTTCTCTTTACCCTTTCATTTCTCCTTTTTTTCGTCATGTCTTTTGTGTTTGTCTTCCTGTATATATCTCAGTTGTTATCTATTTATCCCTTTTTTGCGCTTCTCGCCGTGTTAATCGTTTTCCCGCCTCATTTGGAGCTAATTTTGCCTCTTCTCGCTCTTCCATTTTTGTCCTCTCGTTCTCAAATTGTAGCTATTTTTAACTATGTCATAACATATAATTACACTCCTGTTACACAACTATTACCAGCAATAATTACACAGCTATTACGAACAAAGTTTCATAAGAATCCCGATAAATATAACAATCGGCGTGAAAATGGGTTCATTTGATTAATTTTCGTCACCGTAGCCGTGGGAATTAAATAAGGAAAATAATACTTTCCTTCCCGGTCCAACTCCGGGCCTTTCGTCCACCACATTCAATGGAAATCCTTTTTCCCAATTTACCCTGCTTTGCATTATTCCCCTCTTTCAATCTTTCATTATTTTTTTCTCTCTTGTATGTACAAGACCTAATTAGGTACACACCCTCCAGCTTGCACTCTCCCCCTGGGATTTCGGAGGCAGTTAAAAAGTGTATTTATCACTTAGACTCGAACAAATATGTGTAGAACATGGTATAATACGGAGTGGCAATATTTTCCCGGGGCTAAGAAAATGAAAAAAAAAGGGTTTTCCCCTCTTTCTGATTTCTACTTCCCCAAAAAAAAATTCCCACTCCGACACTTGTGATGACTCGCCGCCTCCCCAAAAATTAGACACTCACGGAGAAATGCTAATAATAATTCTACCCCTTCGGAGAGGAAAAAACTGAGTTTTTTTCTCGGCTGTTTATAAATCAAAAGAAGAGAGAGAAAAAAAGAGAAAGAGAATATCTTCTTTACATAAGAGGAGGGCTTGGAACAAAAAATGACGGTGACATTTGCATCCTCCCCTCTACGGCGAAGTAATAAATGAATGACACAAGTGAGGAACGTTTAGGGACAAAAAAAATGGGGGGGAATATACAAGAAGAAAATGGAAGACATTATATGAATGTTGAAAGAGGGACTACATCCATTTCTTTTTTTGGGGGGAAAGGAAAAAGGATATTTACTAGTGTTGTTCCCATTTTTTTAAAAAAAAGGAGACCAAGAAAAAAAATTCCTTGGCGTTCCCTCCTTATCATCATGATGTAATTGAATGGAAATGAAACATGTGCCTCACACCCAACACTTTGCATGTTTTCATGGTGACAAAATGACATTAGCCATGTAATGCTCCGGAGGAAGAGGAAAAAAATCTTGGTCTTTTATACGACTTTTCCCTACTATAAGAGAGATGTTGAGAGAAATGGGAAACGGAATTTAGATGGGAAGGAAAAGAGAGAGATGAGAAACCCCAAAGAGCACTGGGGAAATACACAAAAAAAATTGTTGGCAGTAAGAATGGGAGGTCGAGCATGGAGATGAATATTTGTTGGAGAAAGAGACAAGATCAAACCGAGATGTTCAGTGAAGACTGAGAGATTACACAATATCTGCAGAGATGCAAAGAGATTTCGTGAGAGATGTTCTCTAAACTAAATAAAAAAAACTAATTACGGGGAGAAAAATTAAATTCTGACGAGGAGGATGACATGGAGTAATTAATGGATGGCCATAAGGACAGATTTGCTCAAGGAGATAAGCTGTATATACTTCTATCTCGCCAAGCAAAGCCTCCTTTGAGATACTCACATTGGGTAATATAGAAAGGAGACAAGCATCTACTTCTTGGCATAATTTACTTATTGGCAAGAGGTATGAAATATAAAATTGAAGTATAAAAGTGGGAGCTGGGTTAAAAAACGTGATATGGAATAAAAATGATACGAAACAAAAAAGGTGATATGGAATAAAATTGATACGAAATAAAAAAAAAGTGATATGAAATAAAACTTTAAAGTAATAAATGAGAATCAAATTAGGAATTTGAAAGATAAGGCCGATATGTATTTGAAAATACAGTAAGAGATAAGACGCGTTTATCGGTGCCAGACAGAGGAAGGGAGAGAGACAAAAAAAGAAACAAGAGAGAGAGAGGAAGGTAGAACGGAACGACAAAAAGCAAGAGCGAGACAAAGGAAGAGAAAAAAGACCGTGAGTGACCAAGAAAGTGATTAAAAAGAGAGACAATTGAGAGAGAAAGAGAATAAGCGAGATAGAAAGTGAGCAGCACGGTAGGAGAGAGCGAGAAAGAGAAACAAAGAGAGACAGAAAGGGAGAAACAGAAATAGAGTAAGAGAAGCACAGGGAATGAGTCGGAGCGAGACTGAGGAGAGAGATAGAGTGAGAGAAAAATTGAGAAGAGGAGAGAAAGAGTGGATGAGGAGAGAAAGAAAGAGATAGAGAGATGATGACGAGACAAAGAGGGAGAAAGAGAAAAATAGAAAGAAAAAGAGAAACGATGAGGAGAGAAAGAGAGAAAAAAATAGACAATGAGGAGAGAAAGAGAGACGATAGAAAGAGAGACAATGAGGAGAGAAAGAGAGACGATAGAAAGAGAGACAATGAGGAGAGAAAGAGAGACGATAGAAAGAGAGAGAAAGAGAGACAATGAGGAGAGAAAGAGAGACGAGAGAAAGAGAGACAATGAGGAGAGAAAGAGAGACGATGAGGAGAGACAGAGAGAAAGGGCTATCAGGAGAGAAAGAAAGAAAAACGATGAGAGGAGAAAGAGAGAAATAAAGAGAAAGAGAAAGGCAGACAGAATTTGATTGCAAATGTGTAGTGAAGATAGATCAAAACACAGAAATATCAAAAGAGAGACAGAGAGCGAAAGAGAGAGAGAGAGTCCGTGAGAGATGGAGAGTATATAAGAGAGCAAAATGTAGAGAAAAAGGCGAGATAATAAATGTGCATGCAACGATAAAAAGTGAGAGCTGAACAGAGACCGGAAATAATGAGTGTTTAGTTCCAAGTTTATGCACGAAGAAAAAAACCGAGATGAAAGAGAGTCGGGAGAGAGAGAGAGAGAGAGAGCAAAGGACAAGAAAAGTATTCTTGGCATTCTTTTACATGTGAAATGTTTCGGATTTTTTCTATTTCTTCCCCAGAGGAAAAGAATGTTGTGTGTCTCTTTAAACAAATGCAATGTTTTCCTTTTCCAAGATTTTTCCCCCTCCTCCTTCCCCTCCCCCGCCGTGTCTTCTTCGTCACTCATCATTTGAAGGAGGAGAGAAGGAAACAAAAGGAGGGAAATAATAAAAATTCTTGGAAATAATGTCTCTGTCTCTCTCTTTTTGCTCATCTTACGACATGACATTCTCTCTCTGTCTCTCTTTCTTACACACATTTGGCTCTTGAGATAACTGCCAAGGTTCAAAAGAAAATAACCTCATTTTTTTTATTTTTGAATGCCACAATGATACAGGACACATGGAAGGGGAAAAATGGAGAGCATTTTTTTTATTTCAAGAAATGGAAATAATAAAAATTTCAACCACATTCTTCTCCATCTGTCACATATAAGTATTTCGGCTACCATATGAATAATTCTTTTATTTAAAACGTGCAAATTCCAAACTGATTTTTATACCAAGTTTATTTAATGAAAAAAATTGCTCATCATCAAAGAATTTCCTCGGTTGAATTTATGCGCAACGAAATATTTAATTTTAAAATTGCCAAAATAACAAACGAAAAACATTTCTAAACCGAAAATGAATTAATAAATGCATCAAAAAACATAATGGAAAAATTATAAACAGAAATAAATAAATAAAATTATATTTCTTCCTTCCCTATATGCATGTCTGAATATTTTTTTATTTTTCTCAGCTGTTTAAAATTCAATTTAGGTTCGATTTAGCGTAAAAGTCGACTGAACAGAAGATTGTGGAAAGTGGAAAAATGAATATCAAAAGAAGGGAAAATTCAAATGTAGCCGCCACAATTCCCTCAATTTCAATATTCCCAAAAAATTCATTTGAACCATCTACTTTTGATCCATAAAAAATGTCATAAATTTTAATGCAAAAAAGATCAATAAAACATCTTTGGCCTTCCCAAAGCAAAAGAAAAAACGGAAGAACAAACAAAAAAGATGGGGAAAGATTTGAAAAAAATGTGTCCTATAGGATTATGTATACATATAAGAAAGAAAATTACCGAAAAAGATGTTTACCGTTGCAAAAAAAAATACACAGAATTCTCCCCGTCCCAAACAAAGGTTCACGGCTGGGAAGGGAAGAGAAAACAACCCGCAAAAGATAAACATGTAAAAGACTAGAAAAAGGCGCAACTCCATCAAAACAGAAGTTTCCCCAACAACAAATATAAATATGCCTATGAAAACATTCTTTATACACTTTTTTGGGATAGAGATGAAGAGACGAAAAAAAATCAAAAAAAGGGCAAATAAACCGAATGTTGAGACATTTTATTTCCTTCAAGCCCTTTCCTCCCCGCTTCTATTTCATCCTCTCTTTACCTCCTTGTCATTCAATAAACACGTGAGATTCCTTCCCTTTTTATGGATCTCCTCCAACAAGAGAGATGAGGAGCTTTTTCCCTTTATCTGGGCGGGGGGAGTCTGTTTTGACATCAAAAAATTTTCCTTTACTCCCGTTCCGGTACTATGATAACCACGAAATTCATAAGGAACAAAAATTTGGGGGACGGGAGATTCTTTTTTCTTTGGTATATTCAAAAAGACCTCCAGTTTTTTCCAGCAAAATGCGTTTATGAAGAAGAGAGAGAGAAGGAGAAAAAACTGTGGGGAAAAACGTGTTCAACATAATTGAATTGTTTTCCACTTGCACCCTCGTCCTCTTTTATACCTTCTTTAGGCGTCACACCAAACGAGGGAAGATGAGGTAGGAAGCGAGAGAGCGAGACGGAGAGAGAGAGAGACAGGGGAAAAAATTAATTGGATCTTTCTCCATTCTCATCATCTCTCCCCATCCTCCAGTTTCCTCCAGGCAATCATTTCCCCCCTCTGTGTTTATTACCTCTCATTTCCCACCTGGGTCCCCTCACCCAAAATTCTTTTCGTCTCTCGCTTTCTCTTTCTGTCGCTTTCTCTCTCTTTTCCTCTCTCCTTCTGTCCCATTGCCTCCCTCTCTTTCTCCCTTTTTCTCTTCTTTTTCATCTTTGTCCCTACTTTTCTCGCGCTATTTCTCTCTTTTTCCCTCGCTCTTACTCTCGCTTTTTCTCTCTCTCTCTCGTTCTCTCTCTTCACTGTCTCTTTCTCTCTCTCGTTCTCTCTCTTCGCTGCCACTTTCTCTCTCTTTCTCCTTTTCCCTCGCTCTTTCTCTCGCTTTTTCTTTCTCTTCGCTTTCTCGTTTTCTCTCTTTTCTCTCTCTTCGCTATCTCGTTCTCTCTCTCTTTGCTCTCTTTTTGTCTCTTTTTCGCTGTCTATTTCTCTTTATTTCTGTCCCTCTTTCTCTCTCGTTTTCGCTTTGTTTCTTTTTCTCTCTTTTTCCCTCTTTCTCTCCCTTCGTTCATATCTCTTAGTTTCTCTTTCCCTCTATTTCTCTCTTTTTCATACTTCGCTCTGTCTCTTTTCCCCTCATTATGTCTCTATGTTTCCCTGTCTCTTTCTCGCATTTTTTCTCTGTTTCCCTTTTCCCTTTCTTTTCTTCTTTCTCTCTCTTTTGCCTCAATTTTTCCTTGCTTTTACCCTCTCTTTCTTTTTCTTACCCTGTCTTTCTTTCTCTTGCTTTCTCTTTCTCTTGTTTTATGCCTGGGTCCTTCTCTCCCTCTCGTTCTCTCTCTTTTGCCGAATCTTTCGCTTATTATTGTCCCTCCTTTTGAAGTCCTGTGTGTCTCTCTGTTCTGCTGATCGCTCATTCCTCTCTCCTTCAAGCCACTCGACTCCCTTTGTACTCGGAGGGGAATGTAAGCCGGTGAAAGTCCAAACTCTACACATGAACAGATTGGGTTCACAAAGAGCAGAATGGCAGAGCCAAACAAAACAACAGGTACTGGTCAGTGTGGGTGTTTATAAAAGAAAACCAGCAAAAGAATACATTCAAGGATATCGAGGGGGGAGATTAAACGTCTAGAAAGTAAGAAGGAGAGGAGGCATTGGCAACGAAGGGCCAGAGAATACTTGTAGAATGTAAGATACTAAAAACAGGGCCGAAATGATGGAGAAAAAGTGATGGAGAAAGAAGAGAAAAAAAAAGATGGGAGCTCAGAGGGACCATTTGTATTCAATGTTTGCCCACACACGGAGAAATTCCCTTAGCCTTCTACCAGCCGGAGAACATCTCTGAAGTGGGAAGTCATCTTGTACAAAGAGAGGGGACTCACCGTATTTATAATAATACCTACTGTTAAATGCGTCCTTTCAAAAGAGCAAAGAGACCAGACAGAGAGTGAGAGTGAAAGAGAAAGAGAGAGAGAGAGAGAAAGAGAGAGAAAGAGAGAAAGAGAGAGAAAGAGAGAGAAAGAGAGAGAAAGAGAGAGAGACAATGAGACGAGAATTTGGTTAGAACGTGAATGGGATGTGAATGAGTGGCGAAGAGGGAAACTTAATTTTCCGCAGCCACTCCATTGTCAACATTAGCCAAAATCAGAGAGTTTTGAGGTTTCCCTCCTTCTCTCTCTATCTCTCTCTTGCACTCTCCCCGTGCTCCTCATCCCCCCAAAGGGGTGGGAAGATAGGAAGAGGACATTATTTTCACACTTTAAAAGAGTCCGATTTGAGATGTAGTAAACCGCATCATCATGGTTGATGTGAGTGAGAGGGAGCGGCAGAGAATGGTCTCGTGGTTTGGCGAGTGGATGAATCTTGTGCATGTCTGTGTTTATAGTATACAAAAGAATTTGTTTGGAGGATATACGCCTATATAAGCATCTGCACATATCTATCTGTACTAAAAGGGCTCAAGTGGAGAGAAAAGGTCACTTCATCCCACTGGAGAGTAGGAATTGGGATGCGGAGGACACTTTTTTATTTGAATTTCGCCGGGAATGAGGAGGAGGAGGAGGAAGAGGAAGGGGAAACGAGTTGTGCGAAAACACGGGGGAAAGCTCTTTTTTTCTCAGACAGTTAATAATTATATGGAGACGATAACAAGGAGTGGATGGGTGGGATGGGAGGAGATCAACAAGAGAGGATGGGGAATTTGAAAAAATTCTCAACAATGGGGAAAATGGGACAATAAACGCGACGACTCACATTTACAAAGTACAATGGAGTGCTAAAGAGCCTTTAATAATAAAAATGCCACACCAGTGAGGGAAGTTTAACGATGAAATTAATACAAGTACATAAGAGTGATAATAGACATGGAGTGATGATAACAAAGATATAATTAAACGCAGAAAAAAGGAACAAAATACTAGCGAAGGGAAATGAAACGAACACAATGAAAGCAGGGAGACAGGAGGACGGGAGAATATCGAGAGAAAAAAAATTCAAAACCGAAACGTTAAAGTGAGGGAAAAGAGAAAATGTGGAAGTGAAGAGAAAGTGAAAAGAAAAGAAAACTGACGATGAGAGCGGTTTAGAAAAAAAATATTTAAAAAATTGCTTGAACAAGAAAAACGAAAAGAGAAAGCCAAAACCAGGCAGAGGAGAAAGCAGAAAATGATAAAAGCGGAAACAAAAAAAGAGAAAGTAGCGCAAGGAAACAGATTGTAGCGAAAAAGAATAAAAGAATATCTTTAATGAATAAAGAAAGTAAGCAAAGGACTTTTATTTAAATTAACCGGAAAAAAGAGTAATTACAGCGACAAGTAGAAGAAAAACAAAAAAAAATTGGAAGGCGAACAAAAAGGGAAAAACGTATAAAAAGCAAGAGGATAAAGCACAAAAAAGGTAAGGATTGAGTAAATAAAACAAGAATCAGACAAACTAGAACAGAAGTAAATGCTGCACAAGAAAGTTCCAATAGTAGCCAAATTAAAAAATTAAGGCCCTAAAATGTAAAGGTCGAAAAGTGAGAAAGCCGAAAAGTGCAAAAGCAGAAAGCAGAAAACAAACGGAAGGGAAACAGAAAATAAATGGAGAAAGGAGCAATTAGCAAAAGGAAAAGGAGAAGAGAAAAAAGAAAAATAAGAAATCAGACAAAACAAAAAAGGAAATGAGTAAAAGAAGAAAAGCATAAATTAGAACAAAGAAGGTATGTACAAGCACAAAAAACACTATTGAGCGACTCAGGAAAAGAAAAATACTCAAAGAATAGAGTTAGAAATGGTAAAATCAAATCAGAAAAACTAGAAATTACGGAATGACAAATTAAAAAACCAGAGCAATTGGCTAGAAAATCATGTCAATTTAACAGTGAGTAATTTCTGTAGCTACGAAAGGCCTGGCGAAATAGATGCGAAGCCGAAAAAGGAAGTCAAACCGAGAAAACTCGAAGATGCTGGAAGCCTCGAGAAAAAGCAAAATATATATGGCATATGCATATTATGCATTTGTAAATAACAATGAGTAGAGATTCCTCTCCATAAAAAAAAGATCCACACTTTACAACTCTGGGAAAATCGCTCCCTCCTACAGAAAGGGCAAGGCAGAAGATAAAGCCTTTGTACGGCTCATCGCTTATGTGAATCCCAAGTACATTTATCACTAATCTATTCATTCGAAATATCTCAGACGATGTGTGAGTCTGTGCCTTTGTAAAAGAGAAATAGAGAGAGAGAGAGAGAGAGAGAGAAAGGACACCCACACTAAATCTTTTCAATGAGGATCAACATCCCCGTTTCTCTAAGCCTTTCTCTCTCTCACTTTCTCTGTCATTCCTCTATTTCTCCCTTTATGATTCTCTTTTTCTCCCCACTTTCCCCCGCTTTCCCTCTCTGCCTTCATTCGTGGAGCCCAAAGTATAAATACACATCAAAATACATAAAACGGATGGGATGTGCAAATACACGGAAAAAGCAAGAGTGGGGAAGAAAAATCGCATTTGATACACTCCTAAATATATTATTTACTCTCTCCCCTTCTCACTAAAGAGCCAGAAAAAGAAGGGGAAAGGGCAAGTTGGAGGAACGTCAAATAAGGGAAAAAAACTGTTCAAAATGTAAGCTATTTTTTTCGGAGAAGCTCTTATGTTGAACTTGTCCTGTGTCGCTTTACAATACGAAAAGGCAACGAGAGCTGGAAAGGAATATCCAAGGGATTTTCTCGTCTCCGAACATTTTCTCCCGCCTTGGAATTTTTTTGGGGGATGCATGCATTTTCTATGGGGCTCAAATATCAAACGAATTCAAAACAAATATATACTGGATCTTAAAAGAGGGATTTTTGGGGAAGGGAAGAAACGAGGGGGAAATGGGAGGCATAAAAAGGATCTGAAAGGGGGCAAACGAGTCAAAAGGCGGGGGAATTTTCGAGGTACTCATATAGAATCAGAAATGAGGGAAGAGATGGAGATAAAAATGGATGACCATCCGTTGGCACCTTGCCATGGAGGGAGAGTGTGAGGGAGGAATCAGAATGGGAGGAGGAAGAGACTTTTGTAGGTAAGAGTCAATTACAGGATAAATTCAAGCAAGCGGAAAGAGCTGGAGGAATAGGAAGAGAAAGTAACCAAAAGGGAGAATGAAAGTGGACAATCAAACTTGGTCAATGAAAGCAAAACGCCAGTCGGAGAAAGTGCAAAAACAGCCCCAGTGTAGCAAAAATTTGAGTGAAAGTAAAAAAAACATTAAGTAGTGACAATGAAGACAGCATTTGAAGAAAATTAAAAAAGTAATTGGTGAAAGTAGGTGATTAAAGCCACAAAAGTGACCGGAAAGAATTATAAAAGCAACCGCTTCGATTCTATACAAAAGCTGCAGAAAGTGTAAAAAGCGTGTAAACACATTGCCAACAAAATACTTTAAATACCATACGAAAAGCAGACAAAGAATGTGTAAACTTCAGCTGGAGAAAGTAAAACATATAGCCGGGGATAGTGACAAATGCACCCGCAGGTAAACTAACAGCTGGTGAAAACATAAATACATTTGGGGAAAGTTACAAATATAGTAAAAGTAGAAGAAAGTACAGACAAACATCGATATTAATCAAAAACGCAGCCTAAAAAATAACAAAACAGACGAAAGTACAAAATATAGCCACAAAACAAAGAAAGTACAGAATATAGCTAAAAAACGGGAAAATAATGTACAAAAAATAGCGAAAAACGGAGAAATAATATGCATAGCTAATATAGCTTAAAAAATATTTACAAAACCGGAGAAAGTACAACATATAGGTAGCCGCAAAAATATAAGCAACCGGAGAAAGTACAAATTATTGCCGAAATAATATTTTTAAAAACCGGAGAAAGTACAGCATATAGCCGAAAAAAATATAAAGAATCGGAGAAAGTACAAATTATAGTCGAAAAAATACGCTCCAAAATTTCAGCGGAATCTGCCGGTGAAAGTAAAAAATACAGCTATGGAGAAAGCCAAAGAACAGTCAGAAAATGCAAGATATAGCCATAAAAGTGAAAAATATACAGCCGGAGAAAATGAAATATTCAGGCACAGAAAGTGGAAAAGCTGTAAGTAATTTTTTTAAACTCCTTCGGAGAAAGTGGGAAAGCAAATTCTTGGTAAAGATTCTAGTGGAAAATTTTTAGTAGAATTGGAAAAATCAGAAGACGAAATTCAAAACAGCTGCCCGATCAAAACAGACAAATCAGCCAATTAAAGTACAAAAGTCTGAGGGAGAAAGTTTTAAAATCATTCCAAAAAAGTGAAAACACACTCCGAGAAAGCGTAAATAGTATTCACAGAATTTTAAAAAAAGAATCAGAGAAAGCCAAAGATATACAAGAAATCGTGGGAAAGGAGAAAGTCGAGGCAAACAGTCGGTACAAAACAAGGCCACACAATAAAGTGAGTACAGACAAACACAACAGAGAAAACGAATGCAATGGAAACGAAATACAGTGGATACAAATACATTGGCACACAGCAGGACAAAAACTGCGAAGGACCAAGAAGGTCTTAAAAAAGGTGAAAGAAGCACGAATGCCCACGAAATACAAAAGGAAGGAAAAAATGTAGGAGAAGAGAAAGTCTCATAAAAAATGTAAGACGCTCCCCAAGCCCTTCACATACAATGTCACACTCTTCCCAAGCAATATAATTTCTAAAGGGGGGATTTTTTCTTGTCCTTCGCAGGAACAACTCCGACGTTTTTTCGCTTTCTCCCTTCTCATCTTCATGCATTATGAATGAGAACTATACAAGAAGATGGCTGCGGAGAAGGGGACAAATAATGTGTCTTGTGTCTGTTTTTTTTACTTTCTCTAGCTTTCACCCACTCTTATACACTTTCAATTTAACCTCACTTTGCAGCTTTTTTCGCTATCCTTCTACATTTTTCTCTAGCTTGATCTCTGCTTCGTTCCTTTTTGCTTCTTCTCTCGGTTGCGTCTGCTTTCGCTTGATATTTTCCCTACCTTCGTTATTCGTTCCTCTCCTGCTTTCTCCTTTCATTATTTTCTGTAGCTTTCGTTCCTTTCCATGCTTTAGGTCTATCGTTTTCTCTTGCGTTTTCACCTTGCTTTCTCTTTTCGTGTGTTTCTCATTTGTTGTCTTTTTGATTTTTGTATTTTAATCGGTTTTTGTATACACTTCTCTTCCTAGATGATTTTTCTTGTAATCGTCGCTTAATTTCTCTCCCGTTTTCCTCAATAGGTGTGCTGTAAGTTCTTATTTGCAGTTTTATCTTTAAAGTTCTCTCTACATTTCTCTTTCTGATAATATTTGCAACAAGAAATATTTTGTGACTTCTCTTTAAACACTTGTCCATCTTACTCGTTTCCGCGTTTCCTAGTTTTTATTTTCTGTAATCTTTTGCTTTAATTTTTTTGTGGCTTTCTCTCCAAATTGATTTTTAGTTTAAGTATAGAACTTTTCTACTACGACTTCACTAGATTTATCTCTGGCTTTCTTTAGCTTTCTGTTTAGCTTTCTCTCTAGCTTTCTTTATCTATCTTACTAGCTGTATCTCCAGATTTCTCTGTGACGTTCACTCTATCTATCTCTGTAGCCTTCTCTTTGACTTTCACTCTAGCTATCTCTGTAGCTTTCTCTTTGACTTTCACTCTAGCTATCTCTGTAGCTTTCTCTTTGACTTTCACTCTAGCTATCTCTGTAGCTTTCTCTCTAGCTTTCCATTTAACTTTCCCTCTAGCTTTCTCTTTAGATTTCTCTCCATCTATAGCTTTCTCTCTAGCGTTCTCTCTCGTTTCATATCTGACTTTCTCTTTAACTTTCTCTCTAGCTTTCTCCAAATATGCTCTCTAACATTCTCTGAAATTTCTCATGATTTTTTTACTCTCTCTCTCTAACTTTCTCTGTAACTTTCGCTCCAGCTATTTCTGCAGCTTTCTATCTAAATTCCTCTAGGTTTTTTCTAGTTTTCTCTCTAACGTTCGCTCTACTTTGCTATTTTGTAAACGTCTCTTTCTTGCTTTTTTAGTCTTCTTTTTTAGGTTCTTTAGATTTAGTGTTTAGAATTTTTAGATTTCTGATTTTGGTTGTTTCAGATGTTCCTTTGTTGCTTAGATTTTTTCTTGTACGCTTTTATATTTCTCTCTAGTTCCTTCTTGTTTTATCTCAGCTTTCTCTCTCTGATTTTTCATCTCTATATTTGTAGATATTATTTATCTCTCTAGTTCTAATCATGTGTCTCGTTCTCGGTGGTTCGTCTGTCTCGTTCTTTTTTTATTTCGCCGTCTTATCCGTGCTTTCTCCGACCGCTTTCTCTGTCTTATAGCTCTTTACATCTTTCAAATGCTCTCAACTTTCCTTTCGCCTTAATTTTTCGTTTTTCTTCTGACGTTTTTTAACTCACACTTACATCCTGTCTCCCGGTGTCATCTTTAACGTCTGGGCTGGAAATGCGTAAACCTTTAGTGGTTTGTTCTCCTCAGGCCTTCCCCCCTCCAAAGAGACCACCGTCGGGCTAGAAGAAAAGGCTCCATGTTGCGCTCTCCCAACTTTAATTAACGCAAATGCGGTTCAAGTGTGTAATTGAGTCATTTTTTTCTTCCCCTTTCCTCGTCCTTTTTTTTTTGGTCTTCCAACTGAATTTTTTATGCGGTAATTTTTCCCTATACTATACCAAGCCTATAAAAGAAAAAAAACTTGGAGATCCAGCCAGGAGAATGGTTGATTAGAATTAAAGGGGAGGAAAGGAGGGACGAGAGAGAAATAAATGGTTAGAAGTTGGGGTGCAATTAGAATGTCTGGAGAGAGTAAAAAAAAGGAAATGAAGAGAGATAGGAGGGGGAAGTGGGAAGATAGTGATAATATGGGGGATAATAATTATCCCAAGAAGTAAAAAAAAGGCGCGGGATGGGGGAGAAGACGCCGGGGAAAGAACAAGTATTCAAATCCTCATCTGAATACACACTTTCCTTCTTTCTCCCCTTCTGTTCGCGTGTGAATGGGACGTGAAGCGGAGGAGGCGGAGGGGAATATCATTAAGCTCTTTTCTAAGCCTTTCACAGTTCAAATAGTAAACGAAGACAAAAAAAAACTACTTGGGGAAGAAGAGTGCACCTTGAGTGGAAAAGACTGGGGAATTTACAGGGGGGGAAAGTGACAGGGAAAGACGTTGAGAAACTCTCTTATACTTCCTTTTTTTTCTACACTTTGCTCCCAGTGGATTATTTTTTTTTACCCGGTTGGACAAATTCCAAATATGGAAATTTGGGGACGGCAAATGGATGCGTAAGCGGCCTTTACAACCTTTGTTTAGCGCCATCTATTGATTGGTCCCCACATGGAAGGTAATAAGTGTCGATATGGCGCTCGAAGAAGGAAGTAGCGCGCAATAATGCCAAAAAATTAAATATAGTGTATAATATAGTGTACATGTATGCAAGTATGTAATTTAGCGCTAACGGTCTGCTACATGAACACCAGAGGGCGCTCCATAAATGACAGAAAATGATTCAGAAGCTGTACAGGGTGTGTCAAAATTTACAGAGCGCGCTTCCGAAGTTACAGAACGCGCTCCATTATAATAACTGAAGATGCTTTTGAAGTCATACACAGTGATGTTTAAATTACCGGGTGCGCCTCATAAATTAAAAAATGCGCTCCATTAATTACACAAAGTGCCTCGGACGTCGTACAGGGTAATTTATAAATAACAGAGGGCGTTTCATAAATTATAAAATGCGTTACATTAATTACAGAAAATGCCTCAGAAGTCGTACACAGTGATTTATAAATCACAGAGCGTGGTTTATAAATTAGAAAATGCACTCCATTAATCACAGAAAACGCGCTTTAAAAGTTACAGTAGGCGCTTTAAGAGTTACAAAAGGAATAATACAAGCTACAAAACGCGCTTTGCAACCTACAAAACGCGCTTTACAACCTACAAAACGCGCTTTACAACCTAAAAACGCGCTTTACAACCTACAAAACGCGCTTTACAAGTTACAGTTGGCGCTTTAAGAGTCACAAAAGGAACCAGAGAAGCTTCAAACACAGAAGGCTTTATACAAGCTACAAGCCATTAAAAGCACTTCAATACCTACAGCAAACTGCAGAGAGCGCTTCATAAGCTGCCGGGAGTGCTTTACAGGCTCGAAAGAGCGCCCTGCAAGCTAAAAAGAGACCTATGCAGGCAATAAAATGCGCTATACACGCTTCAACCGCGCTTTATTAACTACAGATAGCACTTTACAAGCTGCTTACGATTAGAGCGCTTTACAAGCTGCTTACGATTAGAGCGCATTACAAGCTACATAGGACGCTGCACACATTAAAAATGTCGTCGCGTGAATTACACGGCGCGGCGTAAATTAAAGGTTGCGCTTGGAGGATTACGCTGAGCGCCCCAGAAATGTCGATTGCTGATATAAAAGTGCGCCATGTAAGTAATTGGAGCTGTACTCTGAAGAAGGAAATGCAATCTCATCTATAATAATGTGTAAAGAAAAGGAAGTATACCACATGAAACAAACTCCCTGTGTAATTATAACAATCTTGGGGCCATAGAATAAAACAAGTGGTTACTAATTGAAGGAAATTAATAAAATAGACGCCAAAAAGATGATCAGGAGGCATGGAACATTATATGAACGAAATTCTCATTCGGGATGAAAAATCTTCAGCAAAGTCTGTGTGTGCATACGTATACATATTCATTTGAACAAAATGTCTCCTCTTTTGTTTCCATTCTTGTATAATTCCCTTTTTTTCTATTCAACTTCCCCCTTTATTTCTTCCCCCTTATCTCCCTCTTATTTTTCCCCTTTCAAAAAAGTCCAGACTTTCAAATGATTTTTTTCATCCTTGATGAAATTCTCCCCATTTCTTTCTCTCCCCCTCTATTTTTTCCTATAGATATGGTTAAGGAAAAAAGTTCATCCGTTATACATAGCAAAGTTCGAGGTTATCCTTCCCTCCCCTTGGAAAAATCCATTCGAAGTCCCTCAGAAGGCGCAGGCCTTATAAATATACATAAAATATTCTCTCATGTAGGCACTTCCTATGTAAAACGGAGGGATGGTTTCGGGGGAAATGTGAAGAGAAAGTGAATTTAAAAGAAAACAGGGCGAGCTAAATTTAACCCACAGACCAAAGACATGCCGAGGGGAACGAATAATGATGAAGAAAGAATAAACAGGAAAAACAAACACATAGAGATTAAAACAAAAGCCGAGGCAACAATAATGTATAAGGGCAAAGAAACAAAGGGAAAATCACAAAACGTTTTATCAAAGAGAAATCGAAATCAAAATATGGGAAAAAGTGAAACCAGAAAGCATAATATGGAAAAAACCAAAGTAGAGAACAAAATGTGGAAACAACCGAAAGCAGAAAGCAAAATATGCAAAAAGGCCAAAGCAGAAAGCAAAATATGAAACAAACCGAAAACTGAAAGCAAAATATAGAACAAAGTGAAAGCGGAATTAAAACACGAAAGTAGAAACAAAAATATGGAAACAGCGAAAGCAGAAAGCAAAATATGGAAAAAGGGAAAGCACAACGCAAAAAATGGAAAATGAGAAAGCACAAAGCAAAATATGGGAAAAGTGAAAGCACAAAGCAAAATATGGGAAAAGAGAAGGCACAAAGCAAAATATGGGAAAAGAGAAAGCACAAAGCAAAATATAGCAAACGAGAAAGCACAAAGCAAAATATGAGAAAAGAGAAAGCACAATGCAAAATATGGAAAACAAGAAATCACAAAGCAAAATATGGGAAAAGAGAAACTAAAATAAGGAAAAGAGAAAGCAGATAGCAAAATATGGAAACAGAGAAACTAAAATAAGGAAAAGAGAAAGCAGATAGCAAAATATGGAAAAAGAAAAGGCAATAACTCCTATCAATGAGAATGAAACTGAAAACACTGTAACCTGAAATTAAGTAGAAAGAAGGTAAAGGGAGGCATGAAAGATATGAAATTCAAGCATATGATAGAAAAAACAATTATTAATCACAGAGAAACCCATCAAAATTACCAAATAAGAAAATAGAACCGGCCGGATACAAATAAGCAGAAATCAAAAGAAATAAAGGTGAAGAAATAATGAAGTGACATTAGAACACAGATGTCATTACGCGATGTGACAAAATTAATCTGCGGGGGTTATCTACCCAATAAAGCAATCGCGCTTAAATAACATGCAAGAATAAAATGAACGGCGTGAAAATGAAGCAAACAACAAAAAATATGCCCCCAATAAACCTGAAAATCATTAAGAAAATTAAAGAAACAAGGAGATTGGAGAAAGTCCGAAAAAAACCTAAAAAACCAATTCAACGGGGAAATCTCGGAAAAAAGGGTCCCAAGAGAAGAATAGAAGTAAAAAAAGAAGGAGAGAAGTGAAACTAAAGGGGCGAAAAAGGAAAGGAGGGGAAAGCAGAGGGGAAGCGCTTTATACAAATGAATTTATGCCCCAGCTTGATTCATCCAATTTCCTCCTGCACTCTGGGCGCTCCCCTCACACTTGTGAATCCTTTCCTTTTCCTTTATATGTATGTACCTACATGTATACATATATGAATTTCTTTTTTTTACCAGAAAAAAAGTCTCAAAGAAAGCGGGGTGAGCATGGGAAATAAGAAAGGAGGAAGCGGAGGAGGAAGGGGAGAAAAAATCGATAGTTTTCTTTAATCATGCAAAATTCATGCCACGCTCTTTCTCTCTCTCTCTCTCTCTTTCCTTTCTGTCTCCCCTTCTTTTCGTAGACTTTATATGTGCATAAAAAAGGAGAAACTTTCAAGATTTTCCATCTTCTTTTTTTTCCTCTTCGTCGTCTGCTTGTTCTTTCGTCAGAAAAAAACGTGTTGGGGGGAGAGAGAGCTTTTTGTAGGGAAAAACGGATATGGGGGAAAATGTAGTCATAGTTGAGTGGAGTTGCTGCTAAACAAACCGTCTCTCTCTTTCTCTCTCTTTTTGTCTCTCTCTCTTTCTCTCACTTTTCTCTCTTTTTTTCTCTCTTTCTCTCTTGTTTGCTCTCTTTCTTTTTCCCTTTCTCTCTTGCTTCTCTCTCTTTGTCTGCCACTCTCTCTCGCATCTCCATCTCCCCCTTCCTCTCTATCGCCCCTCTCGGAGACTTTATATCCCAGAAGCGTACGTAATGAACACATTTAATTCTTTGTGGGAGGAGAGATCGAAAGAAGTTAAAGAGGACGACGAAGAGGAAGAAAAAGAGGGAGAGAGAGAATGTCGCTCACTCTTAAGTTTTTGCTAATGAAAAACTCTTTTTTTCTTATTCTTCCCCGCTTTCACTTACCTACTTTCTCCCCCTCGCTTTTTCCTTCGTTTTTTTGTCTGTCCCACCATCTTCTTCCCGGTCCTTTCAGTTGTTTTAATGGCGTCATTTCAACTACACTCTTTTGTTTTCGGTCCTTTCTGTGCTTCTTCTGTCTCTCCGTCTCGATTTTCTTTCATTTTATCTTTCACGCATTCCTTTTGTGGTCTTAAATCACGTATGTATATTAGTCTTATGTAGTTTTCTTCTATATTTGTTCCTATTTTGCTCCCTTTATGGGGTTTTAAACTGGAGTTTATGTTTAAAATGTGTTTAGGTGTTGGCTTTAAAAATGAAGGGGCCACAATCGGTCTTAATTATTATGTATGTACCGTTGTAGACATGTTTATATCGTTATTTGGGATGAGCAAACTGTCAATTTCGCCCTTTCATGTTAATGGCACTTCTTCACTCTTTCTAATGTTCTTCTGCTTTCTCTTTTCAGCTTTCTCCTTCTTTTTCTGTTTGTAACTTTCTTTTTTTCTTTTCAACTCTCAATTACTTTCTCCTAAATTTCTCTTACCTTCTCTTTCTAAATTTCTCTTGTCTTCCCTTGTTTTACTTTCTCCTTTTAAATTTCTCTTGCCTTCTCGTTTTTTACTTTCTTTTCTTTTAAATTGTTTTCTAGTTTTCTCTGTCTAACTTTGTTTAGATTTAGCTCTTTGCATTTCTCTCGCTTTTCTTTCTCTTGCTTTGCATTTAAATTTCTCTCGCTTTCCATTTAAATTTCTCTCGCTTTCCCTTTGTAACATTTTCTTACTTTCTCCTTCTGACTTCCTCTTGCCTTCTCTTTTAATATTTTGCACACTTTCCTTTTCTCTTGCTTTGTCTTTCTAAATTCCTTTCCGTTCTCTTGTGAACTTTATCTCGTTTTCTCTTTCAAAATTTTGCACAGATTCCCTTTATTCTGCCTTTTTATTTTAAAATTTCTCTCGTTAGCTTTAGCTTCCTTGCGCTCTCTTGCTGTAATGACCTGCGTGTCTTTCAATTATTCAATTCCGCTCAATTCTCTTTTCCCTGCGCATAGAATCCACGGATAGTATTTAGTAATTGTTAACCAATAATAATGCATACTAATAGAAATCTTGCAGTTGTAACACGGCATCTTAAGGCGTCTGTGTTGTAATATGTATGTCTCAGAAAGGGAATTATGCTGGTCATGAATTTAATTTCTTAACTTTGATGGCTTAAAGCCATAGTTGCGCCTCCAACAGAAGGTAAAGCCGATTGGTAAATCTTATATGTGTATATGTATAACCATAGAAAAAGAAGGAGATCCATCGTGTGGCCAGAATGTGTGAGGGAAGACTTGGGACTTTTTATTCCCTTCTTTTTATATTCAAATCCCCATAATGTATTCGGCATAAAAGGAAGCAAGGGTTGAAGTTGTGGCGTTGGAGGAGAGAAAGGGTTATTTGAGGGGAAAAGGAGGGGAAAGACCAAAAGAAAGAGAGAAGGGAAAAGATACATATGGAAACGCGGGATTTGGATCAGATTGAGGATTGTCGACTGAAATGAAGATTGAAATGGTGGTCCCATTTGGACTCTCAAGATCCAGCCAATATTTTATACACAAACAAACACACAGGAAGGGAAAGGCTTTAACTCTTCCTTGGTTTGGGAAAAATATTCCCCCGAGAATTTTTTTCCCCCTTCTTCTCTTCCTCCTTTTGTCGATGGAGTTGGAACAAGGCTTTTATTCCGTAGTCGTCCTTTTATACTGGTCTCAATCTTCTTCCTTCAACTTTTTTTAGTGGATGTCTCTCAATCTTATTTCGAAGGAGATCTCTCTCTCTCCCAATGTTACGATCTCACTTTCACCATCTTTCACAGGACTTTCTCCCTCTTAATATGTACACATGTTTTTTTGTTCTCTTTTTTCATTCAGTTTTATTCTACCCTTTATGATATATCCATTCACGGTTATTCTGGTTGTATCTCTTTCTTATTTTTACGGCTGGATTTTATCTCTTCCTTGTGTTATGAGATTTTGCGTTTGCAAATGTATACCGAGACAAATTGGTGCAAGGGATAAACTGCGTGGTAAATTTGACGTTTGTTTTATTGATAGTAAATTTCCTGCCGTAAATGGTTGAATTAAGTAGCAAAATGTTTGTATAAAGGACTTTCGTTTATTAGCTGTACTTCTAATTATAAGTTTGTATCCTTTCAGTATTTACGTGGGTCAATTTTTTGTGTATATAGTTTGACTAATTTAGTAATTACACTTGATATTATGCATTTTAATCCTTTCTTTTCAAGTAAGTGTTTTTACTTTTTCTACTACTTGCGGGCACGTTGAAAAACATAGACGGCAGATTTTTCGGATTTCGAACATGTACGTAATTTTAAGTAATAAATTGCATTAATTAATCATTTTAAATTTAGTATTTAATGCGTTATTGCTATTATTAATATTAGCTATATATTTTTTATTTGTCTAAGCTATTTACCTGAATTAATTTTAGATTTTTTATTTGTCTATAAATTATTTTTGTTACGTCTAATGATTTTATTATTTTTATTTGCCAATGCTTTTGACGACTATTAATTTTATTATTTATTTTTAGTTGACTATATCTTTGATGTCTATTCTTTTTTATATTTATTTATTTTTAGTTGACTATATCTTTGATGTCTATTATTTTTTATATTTATTTATTTTTAGTTGACTATATCTTTGACGTCTATTATTTTTTATATTTATTTATTACTTCGTTACTATTCATGCTATTACGTACTTTTATTTGTTGATTTTTTGACGTCTATTAATTTTATTAATTTACTTATTTTAATTTCTACACTCAATTTCTTGTTTTGTAATGTATCAGTTTTAATATTCTCACTTTTGTATATTTTTTTAGATTTTTTATCAACTTATCCTGTCAGATTTACTATTCCAAGTTTTTTGAATTCATTTTTATTAATCTCATTAGCTAGCATATTTCGATTTTGTTGAAATTAAAAACTATCAAAATGTTGTTTTCTCCAAAAACTGATGAAAGTTATATGCATTGAAAATCGAATATAGCCTAAATGTATTAATGAGGAATATTTTGGATACAGTAAATAATTTATCTGGAGGAAAAAAAATAATTTCAATAAAAAAGACAGCGAACCCAAAATCAAGTAAATGCTTGCACATTGCCTCTATAGACGGATGTTGGCAATAGTATAATTAAAAGGGTAGTATTTAAAAGGTTCAATGGACGAGTTGTCTATTAGAGGAAAAGGAGAAACGGCCCCCTCAAATTCCCCCTATTCAATGATGGAGTTAATGGAAGTGGTAGGATTTCCCCCAAAGAGACATTAAACTCATTTCAAGGGTAGAAAAAGAGTCTTTGAAGACCCAGTGGAAAGATTTAAATTGATTTATTGTTCTCGATCAACTCCACTTGATTGCTCTCACCTCTTTCATATCATTTACTTTTTTTTTTATTCCTTTTTCCCCAAGCCTCTCTTTCCCTTCTACTTCATTGCACTTTTCCTTTTCACTGCTTTCTCTCTTTTCTATACTTATCACTTCAACTTTCCCTTGTACATTTCACTTTTATCCTTGCGTTTTGAGCATTTTCCAAACGTTCTTCATTTACATTTCCTTTCTAATTTTTATTGTTTCTATTTTCTTATGTTTTGTTCTGTTCATCGTTTTGTGTCAGGTTTTTTCGTTTTTTCCTTCGGTCACAATTGTACGTCATTGAAGCTTTAAAGTAAAAATGACCAAATGATTTTGCCCTAAAATCAAAACGACTTGATATTCCTCATGGTTAGCTTTGACCTTAAGAAAATCCAATAGAAAACTCCGCTGGTAATTTTTTTCCTACATGAATTGGCCGAAATAAATTATTTTTGACGGTATTCTTTGTATTGGAAAATAAATTAGACTCTTCCAATGCAACCGTTAGACGTATAATTTACTTACATGTGTAATCTACATGCTACTAGTGCTTAAATAATTCGCACAATGTTTCCACAATGGCGTGAAGTTCATGCAGATTAAAGTGTGTAAATTATTCACTAACCCTTTAGCTCCCGAGTATGAAAAATGGGACTGAAAAAGGAAAGCAAATCTTTTTCTGCAAAAAATAATGCTCATTCAAAATAAAGTTGAAAGGCGTATAGAAAAAATGGCAATGGGTGCATTTTTTTTAACATTAGAAAGCAATTGCAAAAGCCTTCCAAAAAGTCCGATTATTTTTATTCACGCGGGAATTAATACTTATTTCATGGTTTTTTTCTGGGTGTACCAAGTAACCTCCCACGTTAAAAGGGAGATTCCCGGGGTGGTAAAATAAAATACGGGGTGGTATAGAAACTACCAAAGAAGGGGAGAAAGTAGTTTTCTTATAATTTTTTATGTCCTTTTTCGCAATTCTTTTTTTTTTCTTTTGGTGGAGGGGAAAAGAGCTCTTTTAGACATAAATGGAGAGGCGGATGTGTTGAAAAGGGAAGAAAAGGAATTTCTATTCCCCTAATGGACGTCTTCCATCCTTGGTGCAGGAGGGAGAAAGTGAGAGCTCATTTACGTGACGATTTACAAGGCAATAAAGAATTGGGAGTGAAAGTGGGGAGGAACAAGTGCCGTTAAGGTTTTTCTTTTCGAGGGAAATATGCATTAGTTTTCGGGTGGAATTAATCTGCAGTTGCATTTGAGATGAAAAGGAATCTCTTTGATAGTGTGTTCACATTATATTTTCTTTCTTCTATACTTTTATATGATTCTTCCGTTTTTTCTCTTATCGAAGGAGGAGACGGAATAAGAAAGATACTTTTTTCACATTTTGCCGTTTTTTCTGTTCCTCCCGCTAAGCTTATCTATTAAATTTCCGCTTTTCATCCCCTCTTTTTTTACTCAATCTTTCTTTCATCATCTCAATTCCTTCCGAATGCACAAAATAATAGAATCCACAAATTCGACACACATTTTTGATTTAACGCTTTATTCGAGCACACAAAATACTTTGTATTTATAAAAGAAATAGCAAGATGCATTTCATTTTCTAAAAACTTACTTCTGTTAAATATTAAATTACTCTGAAGCCTCTTGAATCAGCCATTCGTGACAGCAAGCTGCTCTGCCTATTTTATTTGCTTTATAAGATGTTACACTGCGGAATATTACAATTGAAAGATTAGAAAATTTAGAAATTATTGTCAGAATGTTTGGAGCACAAAAACAAATATCCAGCAAAACTATCTGTGCTAACATGGAATTACTAGCAACATTAAATCTGGCTACATTATATAATTTATAAATATGATTTGTAAGTCTGACATGTACATATATTTTACATAAAACGGATATCAAAAATAATACAAAATTTTTATAGAGAGACCTGTACGCCTGTAGCCTCTAGAACACCATCGTTTTATAGAGAAAAAAGCCGTTATAGAGAGCATATAGTTTGCAAAGGTAAAAAACGTATGGAATGTAAAAAAAAAAAAAGTAAAATACATGGTCTAAAGTCGTTATAGAAACAGGATAAATGGCGATTGATTAAAAACTAGAGAAAATCCGTTATGCATAGATTGCAAACTCTGCAATGGCGTGGGCTAAAACCGTTATAGGGAAAGATGCACAATGGCGGAGGGTTCAAAACTTCCCCGCTACAGAGGAAAAACCGGGATAAAATCACTGTTATAGAGAAGGGTTTTAACATTGCAGATCTTTCGGGGGGATTCGTGAAGAGTTAGTGCAAATTTGGTTATAGGGATGCTCGTTAAGGAGAGATTCGACTATATATATATGTATATATATGTACACACGTAATAGATATCCACTGTGGCCTGCCATCAGCTGGTCCCAGGCTCTAAGCCCCTCATTTTTTTTACCATCTCAATCTACGAATATATCTCTTTCCCCACGAAAAAAAGTAAATACAGGGTCACATGGTCACATCCAATACCTGAACGGATTTTCCCCATCCATAACACACCCTCGTGTATGGACAAAAGAGCCGGCTGGATGTAGTCGGAATAATCTCCCTTTAATCCTCTCACAACCCTCGCTCTTTTTTGGTCTCGGGTGGGCACTCAAGCTCTATGAGCTGTCTCTCTTTCTCTCTCTTTCTCTCTCTTTCTCTCTCTTTCTCTCTCTTTCTCTCTCTTTCTCTCTCTTTCTCTC
>JAQGBT010002314.1:0-24888 GCA_034698585.1 Disparrhopalites patrizii
AGAGAGAGAGAGAGACAGAGAGAAAGAGAGAGAGAGACAGAGAGAAAGAGAGAGAGAAAAAGAGAGAAAACAACATCTTTTTTCTCCCCCTGCTATTGTTAAGGAAAGTTAGCTTCTGCTCCTAGTTTTCCGCTCTGCATGACTCCCTCTCCTCCTCCCAGGAATGAAATGAAGCTGCATCTTTTTTTCTGGGATTGAAAAAACGGAGATGAGGTTGAAGGGAGAAAAAGGTGCACAGCAAAAGATGGGAGAGACGAAAGTTGATGCATTGCTTGGTACAGCAAAGTATCGTATGCATATGGGAGAATTGAGTTGGGGTAGGCGAGACATTGTTGAAAATAGAGAGACACCTAGTACTTATTTGGGGAAAAAATTGGGAGAAAATATAGGATGAAAAAAGGAGCAAAAAAGACAGCAGTTACAAGGCAAAGGCTGAAGGAGGAACGGTAGAAACGAAACAGGAGTACGAGAGAAGAAGGGGAAAATTACGGAGAGGCCTTAGAAAAGAGGCAAAGGAGAGAAGATGAGGGAGAGAAAGAGTGAACTCACAAAACTATTTCATTGCACCAGCGTGCTTCTGCATTATTGTGAGGAAGTTGAAGACAGTGAAAAAGACAGAGAGAGAGAAATAGAGAGAAATAAAGAGAAAGAGAGTAAGAAATAGAGAGAAAGAGAGGAATAGAGCGAAATAGAGAGAAATGGAGACAAATCGAAAGAAATAGAGAGAGAAATAAAGAGAGAGAACGAGTAAGAGAGAAAAAGAGAGAGAGCAAGAATTAGAAAGAGAGACACATAGAGAGATATCGAGAGAGAAAGGGAGAAAAAGAGACAGAAAGAGAGAAAAATAGAGAAATAGACAGAAAGAGAGGCAGAACGAGTAAGAAAGAAAAAGAGAGAGAAGGAGTGAGAAGGAAAAAGAAAGAGAAGTAGAGAGAGAGAAAGAGCTAGAAAGCGAGGCACAGAGAGAAATAGAGAGAGCAAGAGACAGAAAGAGAGAGAAAAAGAGAGAGATAAAGAGTTAAAAAGCGAGGCACAAATAGAAATAGAGAGAAAGTGAGAGACAGAAAGAGTTAGAAAGCGACGCACTGAGGAAAATAGAGAGAAAGAGAAAGAAATAGTGAGAAAGTGTAAGATAGAGAAAGGGAGAGAAATAAACAAAGAGACAGATAGAGAGAAAAAAGAGTGTTAGAAGGGAGAGAAATAAACATAGAGACAGATAGAGAGAAAAAAAGAGTGATAAAGGGAGAGAAAGAGAGAGAAAGAGAGAGAAAGAGAGAGAAAGAGAGAGAAAGAGAGAGAAAAAGAAAGAGAGAGAGAGAGAAAGCGTAAAAGAGGGGAAAGTTTTGTGTTTGTATATCAATTTCCTCCGTGTTCCTCCTCCTCTCCTCCGCCTCTTCCACCATCCGTACAGACAATTCCATCCCCGAGAATAAAAATCCCCTCCCAAAGAATAACGTGTGTGGGTGATTACCCGAGGAAAAAAGGACACATTCATTTTTCTATCTTTTATTCTTTGGCTCCCAACTCATTCCCAATATAAACTTTCATACATCGTCCACATAATTCCAGAGCTCACTCTCGCTTCCTGCCCCTGCAACAATAACAACAGGAGGGGTTGACCACCTAATCATAAGGGAAATCACTCCCCTCCCTCGCTTTTTACTTTGTTTCCCTTTCTGTCTGCTTTCCTTCCAAGTCAAATGGACCATGAGGGGCAAGAGGAGGTCTGGGAAATAGAGGCGGAGAAACACCAAACAAAAGGGAATCGAACGGAGACGGGGCAAGGATGGAATCAAAGAGAGAAAGAGCGAAAGAATAAGTGAGAAAGATAGAAGAGTTAATTAATTTACAAGAGAAATAAATATACAGATACAAACTGAAGCTAAAGAAGGGGAAAACAGAAAATTAGAAAATAAGGAGACGCAGAAATTGAGAGCACGAATGACAGAGGAGGCAGACATTTACAGAGCGAGATCGAGAGAGAAATTCAGGGAATTTGTTCCAATTGAAGAAATTTAGAGATTGAAGGAGAGAAATAGTAACAAATGTTTTTAGATAAACGTAGTAAAAAGAAATTGAAGGAAGAGAAGAGAAAAACATGAAGAAAATAGGAACTGAGACGAAGGTGAAAAGAGAAAAATGGGAAGAAAAATAAATGAAGAGAAAGCGGAAAAAGAGAAGCGCGAATAAAATAGAAAATCGAACGGATATAAATTAAAAGGAATGGGAAAATAAGGAAACAAAGAAAAAGGAAATTTGTAGGAAGTTGGAGAGAAATTGAGAGCGACGGGATAAAAATGCTAGGAGAAAAATGATGAAAAAAGAAATGCAGACAGAGAGCAACTTAGAGAAATAAAAAAAATTACGTTACGGATAATATTCACAGTAAAATTATAGTCCGATATACAGCCAGAGAAAACGGGATTAAAAGAAAAAGAGTGAGAAATATATTGGGTGAAAGAGAGAGAAGAAGGGATTTCAGAGTAATAGAACGAGAGAGATTAAAGAAATTCGCTGAAACAGAAATTAAATTCGCCAAAAGAGGTAAAAGCATGCACAGAGAAAAATAGAAAAAATCTTGGAAATAAAAAAGAGCGGAAAAAAGAAAGTGTAGGACAGAAAAACAAAAACGTCAGAAGAAGAGGAAAGTGCAAGAGACAAACCGAGAGAGAAAGAGAGAGAGAGAGATGAAACGGACGAGTGCAAGAAAAAAAACGAGGAAACTGAGAGACAGAAAGGGGAAGAACAAAAGGTCAGAGGACAAATAAAAAGGAACGGGAGCAATTACGTACAAGTTGGTCTTCATTGTCCTCGGATACTCTTTATTTTGTTTTCCCCTTCAGTTGACACTCTTCCTTCCATTTTTTTCGATTTGGTTTTTCCTTCCTTCTACATACTACAAAAAGGACATCGACAAGGCAGGTCATGAGAGGAAAAAGGGGGGATTCGCTGAGGTTTTTTTCCTGGAAATGAACCTTTTTGTTCTTTTTTCTCCTCCACTTTTATGGGAATTTTACCGTCCAGGGGATTTTATCCTTTTTTGCTCTGCCATCACATATGGCCTGTTTCCTTTGGTCTTTCTTTTTCCTGGCTTTCCTTTCTTTCTTTTTACCAAGAAATGCTCTGAAGCCGCTTGATCATTTTTTTTTACTTTGGCAATTTTTTGACATTTTATCAATGTTTTTTCGAAAACATTTTCTGCCGTAAATGCTATTTTATTAAATGCTCCAAGATTTTTAGTTTCGTATCACTAGCAGTTTTTCCAAGTGCGATTTTTATTGGTGTTATTCTACATCTTTCCTTTTATTCCTTTCTTTTAATTCCTTGTAATTATTTTAACGCACAACTTTATTTCTAATTTCACCTTTTTCTATGATTATTCCCATTTATTTTTAATAACAGCACTGGCACGAAAATAATCTGGTGAGTTTCCCTTGATTTCTTACGCTGTCACAATCTTTACTCAAGCATTTATCCGAAGTGAAGTAAGAATGAGAAAAGGGGTAGTAATGATCCACGAAAAAAAAATCTGTTGCGGGAGTTTAATTATCTCCATAACATTGGAAGGAATAAAGGAACATGTATGTTCCTATATCTATAAAGGAACCGCAGCGGGAGTAGAAAAAAAATCGGGCGACTTCATCCACACAGTACGATTATTGACCGTTAGCATCAGCACATGTTGGGATGATAAGGGAAGGATTTTTTCTCTCTCTTTTCTCCCTTAAAAAGTAGTATGACAGGTTTGGGTCCATTTTTCCTTTTTGCCGGGCTAGGAACGATTAATCTTCGTGGCATTGCAGATCTATCTACACGGTTTAGGTCCTGGATTGGGAAGGAATGTCTCTCACTTTTTACCTTTTGCCACTCCATTTTCTGGGTTTTTTTTTCTGTATGTATTTCATTTCACCTTCATTCTCTTATTCCCTTCATCACTCTCCCGTAGTTATTTCCTTTTTACCTAATCTCGCTCACTCTCTCTTATTTCTTTCTCTTCATTTCTCATCCTGGGATCCATTTCCTTTCGGTTGCTTCCATCATGTCTCTTTTTGCTCTCGTACTCTAGTTTCAGCCTCTTTTAAGTCTTTATATTTTCTCACATTTATACTTTCATTCTCTGTCTGTTTTTCTCCATTTTTGTCTCCATTTTCTCTTTCTATTTCCTTTCTCCTTTTTTCTGACACTCCTTTTCTCCGATTTGTTAATCTCTCTCCCAGCCTCTTCGCCTGTTTCTGTTTCCGTCACTTTAGGATTCTCTCTCTCCTTCTGTTACCTTTCATAATCTGCCTATTGTTCTCTTTTATTTTCAATATCGTCTTTCCTCCTATTTTCGCCATTTAAGGATTCTCTCCAACCTGCACTCTTGGATTTTATCTCATTCGCTCTCTTATTCTCTGGTCTCCCTCTTTCTCTCACAATTCGATTTTCTCTCTCTTTTCTATTCTCTTAGATATGTTGTCCATCGCTCTGTCATTCTCGGTGTTTTCCTCCGTCTCCATTTCTATCACTCTTGCAATCTCTTTTTCTCATTCTCAATGTCTTGCACCTTGTCTCTCTATCACTCTTGAATTTTGTTTCTTATGCTCTCTCTATCATTATTGAGTTTTCTCTTTCGTCCTCTCTATATCTCTCTTGAATTTTTTTCTCTCTCGCTTCTTCTCGCTATCAATATTGAACTTTCTCTCTCTTTCGCTCTCTCTCTACCATTCTTGAATTCTCTCTCTCCTTCTTTGTATGACTTGAATTTTTTCTCGCTCTCTCTATCAATCTTGAACTTTGTCTCTTTCGCCCTCTCCCTCTATAACTCTCGAATTTTTTCTCGCTCTCGCGCTCTCTCTATCAATTTTGAACTTTTTCTCTATCCCTATTGAACTTTCTCTCTTTCGTCTTCTCATGAGCTTTCTCTCTTTCGATCTCTCTTAATTACTCTTGATCTCTCTTTCGCTTTCTCTCTATCACTCTCGAATTTGCTCTCTCTCGCTTTCTCTATGAATCTTGAACTTTCTCTCTATCACTCTTGAACTTCTCTCTTTCGCTCTCTCTCCGTCACTCGTGAGCTTTCTCTCTTTCGATCTCTCTCTATCACTCATGACTTTTCTCTTTCGCTCTCTCTCAATTACTCTAGAACTTTCTCTCTTTCGCCCTCTCCCTATCACTCTCGAATTTTCTCTCTCTCTCGCTCTCTTTCTCTCCCTCTCTTGGATGTAGATAAGAGACATTCTGCACTCTTTGTGTTACTCTTTTAACTTCCTTTCTCTCGCTTTCTTTCACAACGTCTACCTCCTTCCTTGATGTCAGTCTTCGAATGTATCTCTTTTTTCTCTCTCTCTCTCCCTCGCAATCTCTCTTGATCCGCGTTTTCCCCTTCACTGTCTCTCTCGAATTCTATCTCCTGCCGGCGCTCCACTTTTTGGTGTATCGCGTCACTTCTCGTTTCGACAGTGACTCCGTTATTTTGATCCTCTCTGTCTCTCTTCCACACCTCTCTTTGAATCTTTCTGGATTTGTCTGATTCTCCCTCCCTTTTTCTCTTTCTCCAGCCTTCGTTATCCCCCTTTCTCTACCGGGTTTTTTTTCCCACCATCAAAACTTCTTGCCTATCCGCCAGAGCAGGAAGAAAAAAAATGTGCCAAGCGGTCGGCGGTAGTACTTCGGGATATGGATAGACAGGAAAAAAAACGTGGGACTAGATTCTTTTTTTTTTTTGCAGGGCTAGTATACATGTATATTTATGTAAGTATATGTATATATAGTGGAAAATCGGAGGGCATGACACGGGGAGGAAGTAGGCCTTGGGAGGAGGAGGGACTCTAGTATATCCGAGTTAGTGAGGAGCAGATTATTTTCTTTCCCATTTTTCTTTGTTAGCTCCCAGTTCCTGAGCGGATGTTGGTTTTCCCTCATTTACTACCTTTTCCTTCTCTGTAAAGAAAGTGATACACACACTCTTTTTTTTGCCAATGGGAAGGACGGGCTAGTAGGACTTGTGCTTCCCATTCTATTATTGTTCCTTCTTTGTAAAAAAAAAAATGGGAACATCGGTAGGAATATAGGATTCGGTATGTAATATAAGTATAAAGGATAATATAAGGTCCTATTGGTTTTACCTTACCTTTAATGAGAGGCTTTTAAGGGTTGCTATTACTTACCAGTACCTCCAGAATTACTGGCAATGTGTCTGTGGCATCCACACATTGTGGATTGAACAAAAGGTATTGATAAGCACTTGGAGGAGATCGATTTCCAAGTGGGATGCGGGGGGCATCGATTTCTTTTTTTTTCTGGTGGTGAGAGACGTTTTTACGGAGGGGAATTCCTTCGGCTTTTTTAGCGGACAATTGTGTGAAATCAAATAGGTGTGACCACCGTTTTTTTTACCTTTCTGGTTTTTTAACGGGCGTGACGTATCCGAAATTACATCTTTTTAGGTCTGGCTTTTAAAAGTTTTTTTGGGAGCGAGATTTGGTGCTGGTTGAAACACGGATGCTTAGGAAGGTTTTTTTTTAGTTTCAATTATTTATTTGATCTTTAATAGATTGTTGAGTTTTTTTGTGGGTTTTTGTCGAATTTAAACCATATGAAGTTTCTCTTTTGAATTTTTCTAGCCTTTTCTTGTTTTTATTCTGCCATCACTGTTCGTCTCCTTCTTAATCTGTTTTTTCGGCATTCTGTGTTCAACATACTATTTTCAAGTTGATAGCTATTGTATTTACTTTCTGCTTGCTATTCTTTCTTTCTCTTTTGCTATTTTTTCTTTTTGCGTAGTTTGTCTCCTTGTTTTTCATCCTTATTCAATTATTAATGTTTCTTTCTTCTTCTTTTTTCATCCTTCCTCATTTATTAATGCTTCTTTTTTCTTCTTTTTCTGCTTTCTCATTTGTTAATGTTTCTTTCTTCTTCTTTTTCCGGCTTTCTCATTTGTTATTGTTTCTTTTTTTCTGCTTTTTCATTTGTTATTGTTTCTTTTTTTCTGCTTTCTCATTTGTTAATGTTTATTTCTTCTTCTTTTTCCGGCTTTCTCAATTGTTATTGTTTCTTTTTTTCTGCTTTCTCATTTGTTAATGTTTCTTTCTTCTTCTTTTTTCTGCTTTCTCATTTGTTAATGTTTCTTTCTTCTTCTTTTTTCTGCTTTCTCATTTGTTTATATTTCTTTTCTTCGTTTTTCTGCTTTCCCATTTGTTAATGTTTCTTTCTTCTTCTTTCTCATTTGTTAATTTTTCATTCTTCGTCATGGTTCTGCTTTATTTTTGTTAATTTTTTTTTCGTTTTCGTTTTTATGCTTTCTCATTTGTTAGTTTTCTTTCTTCTTCGTTCTTCTGTTTTCTCATTTGTTAATTTTTCTTTCTTCTTCGTTTTTCTGTTTTCTCATTTGCAATATTTTTCTCGTTTTTTCTTCTTTATCATTTGTAATTTTTTCTCATGCTTTTTCTTGCTTCTCTTTTGTATATTATTTTTCCTTATTTTTCTTCTTTCTAGTTTGTGGTTGCTTTCTGACTATTTTTCGTGTAGTTTTTAGTTTTGCTTGCTTCAGTTTTTCTATTTATTTTTAGTTATCTGCTCTTATCTGTATGTTTTTTAATTCGTTTCCATTAATATTGTTCGTCCCGATTCTCTCCTATCTTCTCCATTTTGTCGTCCTTCTTGTCATCGTTTCATCTCCTTCTTAATTTGGAAATTCTGTTTTCCTAACTACGAAATTTTCGTTTAGGTATTCTATCTCTACGAACTTCTATTTCTCCATTTAATATCCTAACGTTAATATGTAAATACATTTTGAACTTCTTTTTGGCGCATCCCACTTATCCGTGCTTTTTGTCCACTCCGTTGACTGTGTTCATCTTTTCCTGTGAATCAGGAGGAGGCTATTTTCTTATAAAAAAAGAATCTTCTGATGTCGTTCCCTTGTTTTCTATTTAGTAATAACTATCCAAGAAATGGAAGTTGTAGCAAGGCTGAAATCATTTTGCGTTCGCACTTTTGAACACTCCAACACGGAAACATACATCCGGGATCGAAGAGCAGCCACGTGTAACGGAAACTCTCTCATCCTTGTTGCCAAAATGTCTGTAACTTCCCTACAAGCCCGAGTTTTCTTTCACCGTCCCACTTGCAAGGAGGAAGGCGAGTTAAAAGTTAAACGGGGGAACACACACCAGAGTAGAAAAGTAAAACAAGAACAAAAACAAGAGGAAGAAGAAGTACAAGAAGCAATTAAAAGTTTATCTCCGGAGAAGAATCATTTGTAATTTGCCAAGTTGTAAATTACTAGTGTAAAGGAATCTGCCCCTTTACATTCTCTTCCTCCCCCTGACTTTTTCCACGCCCCAAAAACATCCCTGGGACCTCCGTTCCAACCCAAGAGATAGTGGATAGAGTCGGAGAAAGTTTTTTTTTTTTACAGAAACATGAGAAAAAAATATTCGTTGGTAAAATATTTGACACAATTTGCACATGTGGTGGTTTTCCCATTTTTTTCTATATTGTTCCTTTTTTCTCCCAAACTGCCTCGCCCTTTCTCGATGGTCATAGTTTCTTGTACAACAATATTTTTTTGTTTTGAGAAAAATAACCGCATAAGCTTGCTCTTAAATTTGCTGTGGAGGCAAGTATTATTAAACTCACGGAGATTTACTGGTTAAAAAAATTAGCAATACATAGGGTATATTTTTTTACGTATTTCCTATTGCCTTTTTTACTGAAACCATTCAGTTCGTTGGAAGAATTGGGTGCTTGCCTTAGTTATCATTGTACATAGGAGACAGAGAGACAAGAAGCGGCAGCAGTAACGTATACAATTTTTCTGGTAAATCTTCAGCCAAGAATTGGAGGGAGAGGAGAGAAAAACAAAAAAGAGGAAGAATGTGAAAGACAAACAAGAGAAAAATAGTGAGAAAGTGAAACAGCACAGAAACAAACGAGAGAAAGAGAGAACATGAGAGAGAAAGAAAAGAGGGGAGAAAATGAGAGAAAAACAAGAGAGAGAAACGTCAGAGAAAATGAGAGAGAAACAAGAGAGAAACAAGAGAGAAAACGAGAGAGAAAATGAGAGAGAAAGAGAGAAATGAGAGAGAAAGAGAGAAAATGAGAGAGAAAGAGGGAAATAAGAGAGGAAGAGAGAAAACGAGAGAGAAAGAGAGAAACATGAGAGAGAATAAGAGAGGAAGAGAGAGAAAGAGAGAAATGAGAGAGAAAGAGAGAAAATGAGAGAGAAAGCGAGAAACAAGAGAGAAAAAGAGAGAGAAATGGGAGAAAGAGAAGCAAGAGAGAAGATGGGAGAAAGGGAGAAACACGAGAGAAGATGGGAGAAAGGGAGAGAAAGAGAAACAAGAGAGAAGATGAGAGAAAAGGAGAAACAAGAGACAAGATGGGAGATAGAATAAGAGAGTGAAAGCGAAATAAAAATTGCGAGACGGAGAAAGGCCGAAAGCAAACGAAAGAGAGATGAAGAGAGAAAATAAAATATCGTGAGAAATCGGGAAAGTGGCAGGTCGATTCCTAGACATTGCAACTGGTCATAAATTTTCTGGACAGATTACTCTTTAACTTACCCTTTCGGGGAAGAAATATATAGAATAGGACAAAGTGCTGGCCTCTTAGGGACTCCTACGCTTTGCATGCTTTCTCTTTTGCTCAATCTCCCTGGCAAAATCCCGTCCCTCTGTTGCATTTGAGGGGATTTGGTTGCCAGGATTTCTTGTGTAGATTTCCCGTTCATGCATATGCATTTTACATATATTTTTCATTGTCAGCGTATTCATTCGTACTTCCTTGGGTTTAAAAATTTCTCCTTTCTGGCTGTTGTGTTATCAGTTTGTATACATGTGGATATTTCTGGTCTCATTTTTTCTTGATTTCATCCAGTTATTAATTTTGAAATGTTTTCCGTGTTTTTTTAAATGTTACCATTGTATCATTCTGTGTCTGCTAATTCTCCAATTTCACCGGTTTTGATTTTCTTCACAGCCATATTTACACTTTCCGTTTATTTCCAGCTCGGATCTCTCTTTCTATTTAGCACTATTGAATCTAAAGGCTCGTGCTTACTCAGAGTTCGCCTCATCTTGTGTTGCCCGAGAACGCCCCTTTTACTTGGCGCTCTCCCTCTGCTTTGAAAAGAATTAATTTCTACCACTACTATACAACTCTGTGTATAAAGGATATGTATAGTATTAAAATCCGTCAGACAAAGACCGGAGGCCACAACCTCCCATTGTGCATTTGCCAAAACCATTCCTACGAGCTCAGGAGGGCTCACACCAAAAGTTTTAATTTAATTTTCTCCCCTCCTTTTCTCTCTTATTTGCTTATGCTCATGCTTACACACGTCCATGTATTTATCTTTTCCCTCATTTTAAACACATTCCACTCTCTCTCTCTCTCTCTGGCGCTTTTGATAACCCGTTCAACTAGCTCTTTCTCTCTTTTTCTGCCTCCGTCATTTCTCTTTGTGCCTTTTTGGTCTATTCTTTATTTATTTTTTCCTCTTTTTGTCTCTTTTTTATTCTTTTTTATACTTTTTGTATCTTTTTCATAACATTTTATACTTTTGTGTTTTTTTGTCTCTTTTTTTTCCTTTTCTCTTTTTTGGCTCTTTTTTATTCTTTTTCTCTTTTTTGGCTCTTTTTTTATTCTTTTTCTCTTTTTTTGGCTATTTTTTATTCTTTTTGTCTTTTTTGTTTTTTGACTCTTTTTTACTTTTTTGGCTCGTGTTAACTCCTTTAATTTTACTTTTGGCTCGTGTTGACTCTTCTGATTTTATTTTTTGACGCGTGTTGTCTCTTCTGTTTTTATTTTTTGTCTCTTGTTTTTCTCTTGCTTTCCTCTTTTAATCTCGTGCTGTCTTTTCTGCTTTAGCCTCTTATTTTTATCTTCTGACTTTTTTCCACCTATTTTTCTCTTTTGTATTTTCTGTCTCTTCTTGTTTTCTTTTTAACTCTTCGTTTCGTCTTTGTGCTTGCTTTTGTTGTCTCTTCTTTTTCTCTTTTCGTTTTCTCTTGTGGTCACTTCTGTCACTCTTTGTCTCTGCTTGCCTCCCGTACTGACTCTACTTTTCTTCTATTCCTTTTTCGTATATCCATCGTTTCATTTCTCTTTCACTGTTACTCTCTGTCTCTTCTAGTCTCTCCTATTTCTGTCTCTATTTTTGTGATTCTCTTCCCGTCTCTCTTTTTTCTCTCATTGTCTTTCTCTTCCTTGTAACTTGTCTGTATCGAAGTTTTTATCGTTTTGTTTGCAACAATTCGTGCTACTCTTTCTTTGCCCTCTTCCTCTTGTTTATACACATATCTCTTTCTCGCTTTTCCTTTCTCTCTCTCGCTTTTTCTCTATCTCTCTCTCGCTTTTTCTCTATCTCTCTCTCGCTATCTTTCTCTCTTTCTCACTTTTCCTCTCTCTCTCTAGCTTTTCCCTTCTCTCTTTCTTTCGCTTTTCCTCTCTCTCTCGCTTTTTTTCTATCTCTTTCTGTCTAAATCCATGGTTTGGTTGGTGCTGCCATTTCCTCCCAACGTTGACATGATGCCATCGATCTCGCACAAGCTTAGATAATTCACATTCAAAACCCTCCCGAAACGCATTTACAAGGCAGCAGGTAGACGCTTAATAGACATACATACACAAATGCGGCTACGCCTACACCACTATACGGTGGTATAACTAGTCCTTATGGAACATACATAATTACAGCAACATTTCTGAGAAGGACCGCCGCCGGAGGAAGTCAGCCACTTCCTTGCAACATATTTCCCTTCTATTTTATAATTCCCGGGTATTGCCCAGTCGCCTTTGTGTTTTAAAAAACATGAGGCCATTGCAACGCTACAATTCCTCTTAGAATCACTAAAAATAGGCGTTTTACCGACCTAAACACTCCTACTTTGTGCAATTTTAATCTAGAAAAAATGAAGGAACGGATGAATTTTCAGCTTTGAATTTCGTTTGTGATAGTCAGCATGCCGCATATTATATGAACTAGATTTTTGATGCACATGTTCATGCATAATGTGCATATTAGGATGACCTGCACGTGTATTAATTGTAAATATTTCTCCCTGTGGCCGCAAATCCCCCCTCCGGGGCTCCCCTGCAGTTTCTCCCACTTTGCTTTCTCCTTTTTTTTTATCCCCCGGCAACCGCGACCTTCCACGTGTCTGGCTTGGTACATATGTCAAAACGCGTGTGCATATGCACAGCGTGAGGTTCGTACTTTGTTCATGATTATTGATGTGCGTACAGCATAATTTAGATGCATTAGGAGCGCGATTTCATCAGGTTTTTGTATGCATACCACAAAGCCAAGTCTCGTGTGGTAAAGGCTTATATTGTCTGGAGTGGATGCGGGAAATCCCTTTATATTTTCCTGTGCTTCTTCTTTGACCTTCCACTCGCATTGGAACTTGCATATATTTATATGGTGGTCGATGATGAATAAATTGCTATATCCCGTCAGAGCGTTTTAACGCAAGCACGTCGACAAAAGCCACGAAGACCGCATTACAGTCACCAATGCAAGGTCTAATTAAGTCACAGGCGCATATGTACTTATTTTCACTTTCGCCGGGCACTGGACAAACTCTCTTTCTCCCTCTCAATTTCTACCTTTCTCTCGCTTTCATTCTTTTTCTCTCTCGTTTTCTCATTATCTATCTCCTCTTCCATATTTTTCTCTCGTTCTCTCTGTCTTTCGCTTGCTTCCTATCTCTCACTTTCTATCTTTCTCTCGCTTTTGCTTTTCGTCTCTCATTTTCTCTGTATTAATCTCTTTTTCCATATTTCCCTTTCGTTTTCTCTTTATCTATCTCCCTTTATAAATCTCTCTTACGTTCTCTCTCTCTTTCTCTTGCTTCCTATCACTCCCTGTCTATATTTCTCTTGATTTCTCTTTTTTTCTTTCTTATTTTTTACTCTTTCTCCTTTTACTCTTTGTCTCTCCTTTTCTTACGCTCCCTTTGTCTCTCTTTATCTTGCTTTCTGCCTCTCGGTTTCTCTCTTTTTTATTATTCTCGCTTTCTCCTTTTTACTTTCTTTTCTTACACTTGCTGTCGCCCTCTTCGCTTTCTCTCTTTTCTTACTTTCACTTTCCCTCTTTCTCTCTATTTTCTTACTCTCGTTTTCTTACTTTCGCTTTCTCTCTCTTTTCTTACTTTCGCTTTCTCCCTCTTTTCTTACTCTCGTTTTCTTACTTTCGCTTTCTCTCTCTTTTCTTACTTTCGCTTTCTCTCTCTTTTCTTACTTTCGCTTTCTCTCTCTTTTCTTACTCTCGTTTTCTTACTTTCGCTTTCTCTCTCTTTTCTTACACTCATTTTCTTACTTTTGTTTTCTTTATTTTCTTACTCTCGTTTTATCTCTCTTTTATTATTCTCGCTTTCTCCTTTTTAGCTTTCTTTTCTTATACTCTCGCTTTCTCTCTCTCGTTCTTTCTTTTATTATTCTCGATTTTTCCTTTTTAGCGTTCTTTTCTTATACTCCCGCTTTCTCTCTCTTTCTCTCTTTTATTATTCTCCCTTTCTCCTTTTTAGCTCTCTTTTCCTGTACTCTCTCTCTCTTTCTCTCTTTTCTTATTCTCACTTTCTACTTTTTTCCCTGTCTTCTTTTCTGACTTTAGAATTCTTTGTTTCTCTTTCTCTCTCCTTTTCGTACTCTCGCTTTCTCTTGTTTCTGTTTCTCTCTCCTCTTCTGGCTTTTGCTTGCTTTTTTTCCCTTTCTTTCTCGTTTGCTTTCTTATGCTTAATGTTTTCTCTCCTCTTTACTCTAGCTTTCCCTTTTTCTCTTTCTCTCCCATTCCACCTTTCTCTCGCCTTTTCTCTGTATCTTCCTTCTTGCCTCTCTTTCTCTCTCTTTCGAGTTCGTTGTCTGTGTTGGCTTGTCTACGTGCCCATTTTCGAAATATCCCGTTCCTCCTACACGAATGAAGCTCAAGGGAAAGGAAGGGATGAGCACTCATTAGCCCAACGGCATGTCCAAAGTCGGGGGAGGGAGAGAAAGCCGGTGCTGTCACTCCTGAATATTTGATATCTAATCCAATAATCGCTTGCACACGCATGGAGAACAACCGCAGCCCATGAGGAAGTACAGTTCTGGTAACAAAGAGGATTCTCCCACGGTAAATGCAATGTACACACAGACAATTCCAACAGAGTTTAAATCACAACAGCATACACCGGGTAATGCTCTGGTTGGGGGAGGAAAATCACATGTACCGTTCCAGTAGCGAGAAGGTCAATGTTACGGAGCTTAAGCAAGAGATTTATATTGGAGTAAAGTACTGATACCTTCAATGAAGTTTGTCTGTATAAAAGTACCTACCTGCCTGCCTATGTACATATCTATGAATGTGCCTACGTATAAAATGTATTGAGCGACTGAAGAAATTCTGGGGGTTTAGAGAGAGGTACATTTTACGGTGGATAACTTCCAAGGAAATGACATGGGGGAGGAAGGAAAATTGAAATGATTATAATTGATTGGCAGTCGATTCCAATGGACGTCTTCAGGGTAGGGTAGGGCCATGTCCGCTAAGGAGGTAAAGGATTATTGAAAAGAGCAAAAAATATACTAGAGACAGCAGGAATAACTTCTGTAAGACAGCAAATGTGGGCGGGAACTACGAGAAAGGCTACGGAAAAGGATACATGACTAACCAGAGGAGAAACGGAGCTGGAAAGAATGTTAGAATCGGAAGAAATTATGAAAAAGCGGGGGGAAGAAAGACAAAGTGACGAAACATACGGGAATGAGAGAAGAATCTGAAAAAAAATAAAGAGAAAACGTAAAGCGACCAACCAGAGTAGGAAAAACTAGGAGGAATTGAGGAAATACTAGCAAAACCAACGAAATTCGGTAATAGAAGTATAATCATGCTAGAGAGAGACACGAAAAGGAAAAGGGAAAAAATGGAAAAGAAAAAATCCAAATAGATCGGAAACTGTGAGAATGAGATAGAAAAACAGAGAGAGTTCCAGGGAAGCATTGAAAAGGAATTAGAATATGTCGAGAGAACGCGAGAATGGAAGACACCGGGCAAACTACGAAGGAAGGAAAAGACAAATGAGGCAAGAGACAGGCCGAAAGGGAGAGAAAAAGAGAGTGAGTGAAAGAGAGAGAAAGGTAAAGTGTGAAAGAGAGACAGAGAGTGAGAGAGAGAAAGAGGAAAATAAATAGAGAGAGAGAGAGAGAGAGAGAGAGAGAGAGAGAGAGTAAAAGAGAGAAAAATAGAGTAAACGAAAAGATGTAAAAGAGAAAGAAATAGAGGAAAATAAATAAAGAGAGAGTAAAAGAGAAATAAAGAGAGAAAAATAAATAAAGAGAGAGAGAGATTAAAAGAGAGAGAAAGCGAGAAAAATGATTAGAGAGAGAGAGAGTAAAAAGATAGAAATAGAGTAAAAGTAAGAAAGAGGTAAAAGAGAAAGAAATAGAGTAAAAGCAAGAACGAGGTAAAAGAGAAAGAAATAGAGGAAAATCGGCAAAGAAATAGAGGAAATTAAAGAGAGAGAGTAAAAGAGAGTAAGAGAGAAAAATAAATAAAGGGAGAGAGTAAAATATAGACAAAGAGAGAAAAATAAATAAAGGGAGAGAGTAAAAGAGAAAGGGAGGAAAATAAAAAAAGAAAGAGAAAAAGCGAAGAAAGGGAAAGAGTGAAAGAGAGAGGAAGAGAGAGAGTGAAAAAGAGAAAAAGAAAGAGAGAGAAGGAGAGGGAGATTAAAAGAGAGAAAGAGATAGTAGAAAAGGAGGGAGAGCGACCAAAAGACTGAGAGAGGAATAAAGAGTGAGAGACAATGAAAGATATAGAACAAAAGAAAGAGAGGGATCGAAAGAAAGAGAGAGAACTAGAGAGAAAGAGGACGAAAGAGAGAGGGAAGGATAAGGGTGAAGGAGGGACAGAGTGAGGAGGAAATAGAGAGAAAGTCAAAATTCATCATATGTTAAATGGAATATGTTAAAAGTTACATTCACAATGAATCCCTCATCTCCAACATATGTATACAAATACATATGTATATTACACACATTCAAAGGCAAACTTTTGTCGCAATTCAAAAGTCATTTATTTCAATATGTGACGATGACTGGATTTGAATGGCAAAGTGGAGACGAAAAAAAAAAGCTTTTGAGAGAGTAAAGTGTGAGGGGGAAAAGGGAATGACTAGGAAAGAGGTCGGGGAAGGGACAGGAACAATACATTTTCTCCCCCCAAAAATCTCCCGAGGGGCCCAAATAGTTTATGTGTATCTGAATGAAGGAAGAAATCTCGTTTGAAAATGTCTGTTACGTTCCCTTCAATTTTAGCTCTATCCTTTCTCTCTGATTTCTCCATTCTCCTCCTGGGCGCTCTCTTTCCCTGTGAATGCATGCCCTCGTCAAAATTTTCCTCAGGCCTCTTCTTTTCCCCGTCCCTTAGGAAATATTTGGACCTCCCCCACAGAAATTCCTTGACACAACCACGGACTAATGACTTTTGCATTTAAACATAAATTCTTCGAGTTGGGTTTCATCATCTACATATTGAGGACAATTTCGGGTTAAAATTGTGCCGGGGTGAATATGTTTTAGTTGAATTCAGTCAATTTTGTATTAACTCTGGCTGGCACGATATGCAACATTGGGTCAAAAGATGATTGTTAACGAATTCTTTAAATTTCTTGTTTAATTTGGACGCCATTTTTTATTTTTTATTTAGCAGACCAATTTATATCGCAGGTAAAGTAGGATCATCTCATCAGTATAATTTCTCAACAGAATCTTGAACAAATCATTGAAACTAAAGATCAATTGAAGATCTCACGTGTATTTCAGGATTAATTTCGATATTTTGCGTATTCAAAATTAATTTTGGTGGGAAATTTAAAAATAATCTTATTGCAAGTATTAATTAAATTCCAACTACATAAAATGTCATAGTTTTTTAAAAATTAGATAAACACTGTGGAGTTAGCCAGAATTAATTTTTGTGGGAAACTTAAAATGAATTTGAAAATTAATTCAAGTCATGAAATGATTATTTTCCTCATATAATTTTTCGTATTTACATACATATTTTTTATATATTTTTTATATATAAAATTATATATTTTTCGTTTTTCCAATTTTTCCAAAATGACCCATTTGTCTTTGTTTTTCAAAAATTACCAATTTGTCTTTGTTTTTCCAAAATGACCAATTCTTTAAAATTGTTTTACAATTGTTCCAAATTGTCTGTTCTGTTATTTTGTTTAAATTGAATTATTTTCCAATTCTTCAGCAAATTTACCCAATTGTAATTCTTATGGTGTAATTCGAACTTATTATGATAATTACAGAAAACCTGGAGAAAATTTAAAAAAAAATTGTTCTTGCAACTTATTGTTTCAAATCTATTAGAAAGAGAAAGTAAACTGAAATTATGTGAAGATAAAAAAAATCCGGTTTTTTTCCGCGTCAATAAAAGGCGGCATTTTTGAACTTCACTGCCTGCATTTGAAATAACTTGAAACATAATTTGCCAGGATTGTGCAAGTACATGTGTCTGTTCCAAGGGAAAAAAACGTATGGACCTCTCTCCATTGTAATTGGTTCAACAATTGGGAGGAAAGCATGTTTTTCTCCCAATAAAATCCCCGTTTTTTTTTTGCTAGCCCACAAGTTGTTCGGGCTGAGTAGTGTGTGTGTGGTGGGGAAACCACAGGAAAAACCAGGGAAATGTTCCCATTGTAAACTTGCAAGGCCTTAAGTACTAAGAGCTTAAATGGCCTGTGGGTTGACAGATCCCGACCAAGCAGCAGTGGCGGTAATAGAAAGAGAAAGTTTTTTTTTTTACTTTCACCATGTACCCTCTAGGTTATCTGGAGAAAGGAGCATTTCCATATACAGATAAAATCAATGTTTGCCCACTTGCGGATGGCAGAAGCATCACATTTTTGAAATTGCTCTCTCTCTCTTTCTCTTCTCTTTTTTTTTTACTCTAAAAGTGTAAGAGGACAAAACCGCAGACATCCACCGCTTGTAACAATAACCATTTCCTTGCCATCGGGAATGGACAATGCCACTTTAGGGGCACTTGCCTCATATGGCACTTTATTGAAAACGGGCAAAAAAACTGGAGCTTTTCCCTGGAGATTCCTTCTTTTTACCACATTTTTTTTTCTCCTCCTTCAACTCCAATTTTTTTTCAGGGGAAGTGTTCTATTTATTTTATTTTTCGCAATTTCTTTCCTAGCCCTGGTACATTTTTTGTGCATTTTTTATCCACCATTTATACTCTTGTTTCTCTCCATTTATTTTGCTCTACATTTTTTTTCCTACTCCCGGGGAGGGAACATGTGTTTGTGTAGTGCAAAAAAAATACACACATTCACAAGGTTCTTGGGGGGCTTCTTAGACTACTTTGTTCTAATGCTCTTAACGGCGTTTCTACACGATTTATTTCCAAGGATTTCCTTGCTGCTCTTTCCAAAGTGTGTTTTTGCATCTTTTTTCCCAGGCTGTGCCTCTCCGCACTTGACTATTAATGGGGATTGCACGTGTGCAAAATGCAGTAGCTTGCTATTTAACTGTTTATTGTATTTCAGTGGTGCAAAAATGGATTTTTAGGTTAAATTTTCTTTTTTTATAGATTTTTTGTGTGATTTGTATCACGTTTTGCCATGGCGGCATTGTGATAGAACATCTGCAAATAAATGCAAGAACCATATTAGACCAGGCTAATCTCTAGAGGAGATTATAAAACGATATTTGACACGACGTTATTATGCGTATACAAGCCTTTTTATCTCTCTGGGATAATTTCAGTGCTAAAATTGCAGCTTTAATTCCGTAACAATATCTTTGCAAGTCCCAATATAGCAGTAGATTCATGCAATGCAGCCATATGTATGCATAAGTAATATCCGGAAATAAGAAATTATTTTTCGGTGCCATTTTTACCCAGCATATTATGCGAAAAATATTTTAACATTCATTTTCTCTTACCTGATGAGAAATAAGCCACAGCAGGGTTAGGATTTGGTGGGGGAAATTAATTGGAATCCGCAACGAAATCAGTGTCGAGTCGGGTGAGCAGGAAAATAAACAGAAAAAGGCACAAACATTAGATTTCATTTAAATTTTCTGGAATAAAATTTTAGATCGTAATTGAAGAAATGCATTTTTCCATAAAAGGATATGTGGCTATTGATTATTTGGGGCTGACTGGAATCTCGCTCTCTCTTTTTTGCTCCTTCTCGCTCTTTCTCGCTCGGTGTTTCTCTGCTTCTCCCTATATATTTCTGTCTGTTTTTGTCGGTTTCTCCCTCTTCCTTCTTTTTTATCTCTATTTTTCTTTTTCCTGTCTATTTTTCTCTCTCTTGTTGTTTTCTTATTTCTCTTTCTCTCTTTAATTCTCTATTTATTTCTCTTTCTTTCTCCGTTTTACAGTCTCTCTCATTCTCTCCCTGAATTTTCGCCTCTTTTTGTCGTCTTTATGTTCTGTCTTCTCTTTATCTGTTGTTGTTTCCTCTCATGCTTTCTCCAATTTTCCCCTCCTTTTGCCTTTCCCACTTTTTTGTCCCCTTTCCCCTTGAATTCCATTAGTTTCGATACATTTCGATTTCGGTCGTGCCCTCCACTTTTTTTTATTGCTCCAAAACGAAGATGAGAACCTGCAGCGGAAAAAATGTGGACGAGTTTGGAGAAAAATGATGACGACAGGGAAAATACACTAAAAGCAAGGAGGGAAGAGGAGAGTGTGAAAGATTGGACTACAAATTTCAAAAGAAGGACGTAATTTCTTGTATGTACATCAACTTTCACTCTTTCCTTCCATTCCATACCCAAACATATAAGGAAATGGTGTCCTCAATTTTCTCCCCAAAACCTTTTTTTTTTGTAATTCACAACCCACGCTGAAATAAAATGGTTGACGCATTTCCTGCTTCAATTTTTTCATCCATTTTCCATTGTTTGGCTTTGGTGAAACAGGGTGGAAATATCCCCTTGGAAAAAATAAGATTTCATAGGTAGAAAGGAAATGTTGGGTGTGTAGAAATACAATACAGTATCATATTATCTGTGCAAGTTCTTTCTGCCTTTACCAAGAAATATCTCTCTACACTAGACCTGAGTTGCCACTGGAATAAATGAACTAAATACACATGGAGAGACAATATGAAGAAGACAAGGAAGGAAGGATTGGTGACGAAATTCACACTTTCCCCCTTGGAAGATCGTGAACGGAATATATTGGAAGGTGAAAATACAAAAAAACATAAAACTCCGGAACAAAAGGAATCTCCAAGGAACGGGATGAACCAGAGTGAGAGTGGATTTCTCCCCTTTCTCCATTTTATGACCGTACTGACCATTTCTGTTTAGGAAGGAAAAAAATGTCAATTCTCTGGAGAATTTCTTGTCATTATTACCGTCACTTTTTTAGTAAGTTGGGTGTCTGGAACAGGAAATTCTTCTTATAAGAGAGGACCAAAAGGAAGGATGATCAAACTGAAAGGGGAGATCTACGGCTGATAGACAAAGGGGGGAAGATCAAGCTTATAAAGAAGACAAGGGTGAGATATTATTATTGTAAGGGAAGGCATAAGAACAATTGTGAGGAGAAAAAAAGCAAGATAATTGAGAAGGTAAAAGGAAGTGTAAGTATGAAAAAAGAGAGAGAAAAAAATCAGAATAACACAAAGGAAATATATACAGAGGCAGAGTAAAGGAACGAAATACAGTCAGAAAAATGATGCAGAAAATAAAAAGAGAGAAATAAATTACTAACAAGAGAAAGGGAAAGAGAGAAATGATGGAGAAAAAGGCAGGAATGGAGAGCAAAATCGAGAAAATGACAACAGAAGGAGAAAACGCGCAAAATTAAAGGGAAGCACGATTAAATAAATTAAGAAAAGAGAGAAAACCGAAATAGAAAGCGAAAAAGAGAGAAAGAAAAAGCAGAAAGCAAAAACGAAAGAGGAAAAGCAATAAAAAAGAGAAAGCAAAAAAAAAGAGATAAAAAGGGAAAAAGAAAGAAAAAAGCGAAAGCGAAGAAAGAAGAGAGAGAAAGCGAAAAATAAAGAAAGAAAAAGGAGAAAACGAAAAAGAAAGAAAGAAAAAGGAGAAAGCGAAAAAGAAAGAAAGAAATAGGAGAAAGCGAAAAAGAAAGAAAGAAAAACAGAAAGCGAAAACATAAGAGAGAGAAAGCAAAACAGAAAGAAAAAAAGCGAAAAAATAAGAGAGAGAAATCAAAACAGAAAGAAAAAGCGAACAAAGAAAGAAAAGATGAACAAATAAAATGAGGAGAAAAACAAAGATTCAAAGAAAAAGACGGACAAATAAAATGAGGAGAAAAACAAAGATTCAAAAGCAAGTACACAGCGGAAACAAATTCGGAGAAAAAGAGAAATGAATAAACCAAAGATTGCAGGACGAGGCCAGAAATCAAGGGTAAGAAGAGACAAATTGAGAAAGAAGTTGAAATTTTTTAATATAGGACATTAATGACCCAGATAGAAATGCAGAGACGGAAAGAGTGCAAAGGAATTCAATCCTGATATAAATTTTAAATATATTTTAATTAATAGCCATTGTGGGAAAAACGACAATTCCATCCTATTTGCATGGGATAAAAATCCAGAAAATAAAATGTATTTCCACCCACTCATGTATAAGCAATGTCACACTCACGAGATTTCACCATCCTTGCCGGCTATTGTGTATTCACTGTATATTTTCTCGGGAGGAAATAAAACAAAGAGGGGAACGGTACCCCAGAAAAAAAGGGGACAACGTCCCCTGAAATTGGTAAAGGCGGATTCGAAGCAATAAGTCAAAGCGTAACCCATGGGCACACCCGCTAGCAGTCAATACTTGATAGGGGAGGATTATCGGGGGAAACTGAAAAGGAAGACAAAAAAAGAAGACCAAGCAAGGAAGAAAAAAAGGGATGAAAATGTGGCCATACGTTTCTGAGGAAAAAAAAAGAGGCTTCTTGAGAGAGAAGGAGAACAAGTGTATTAGGTGAAGTACCTCACGAGGAGGTTAACTTTGACAAGACTATTGGAAAGGTAGTCAAGCGTATGATAAAAGGATTGGCTATTAAAGTCACTTGTACATATCAAAAGCCGGGGAGAGACGTGTGTGCTTTCCAAGGGCTTTTTTTCTCTCTCACTCTCCTTTTTTATCGTTCACACGTACGTTCATCTTCTTCAAGGGGGAGAAGAGTTTTTCTCAAGACGACGTGCACTTTTCTCTTCGTTTTGTCTTTTCATCTTTACCGGCTTTTTTCTTGTCTCCTTTCTAGTATTTTAACTCTTTTCGGGGCTCTGAGGCTCGTACGGTTTTTCAATTTCTATTTTTTCTGCATTTCCTACCTTTCCTGTCTCTCTGCTTCTTGCTCTAATTTATCTAGTGTTACTTGATATACAAGTTTTTTTATTCTTTTTTAAAGTTGACAATTACTTTCTTATGCTCCACAATCTTTTCTCCGCTTTTCAATTTTTTATTTTTCTTCGTTTTTCACTTTTTTATTTTACTCCGCTGTTCAATTTTTTATTTTACTCTGCTTTTCAATTTTTTATTTTACTCTGCTTTCCAATTTGTTATTTTACTCCGCTTTTTAATTTTTCCCCTTTTCAATTTTTTAGTTTACTCTGCTTTCCAAATTTTTATTTTACTCCGCTTTTCAATTTTTTATTTTACTCCGCTTTTCAATTTTTTATTTTACTCCGCTTTTTAATTTTTCAATTTTTCATTTTATTCCGCTTTTTAATTTTTCCCTTTTTCAATTTTTTATTTTGCTCCGTCTTTCAATTTTAAATTTTTCTCCATTTTTGAATTTATTAGTTGTCTGCACTTTTCAATTCTTTATGTTATTCCGCTTTGCAATTGTTTTCTTGATCTTTTTTCCTCTTTGTTATTTTTTTCTTGGTCTTTCCTTTGGTTATTATTTTCTTGGTGCTTTCTCCACTTTTCTATATTTTATTAGTTTCTCTCGGCTCATCTATGTTTTTGAACGCTTTTTAATTTTTTGCATTTTTTCTCAGCTTTTCCATTTTTTAAATACTTTCTCAGCTTTTCTATTTTTCAAATACTTTCTCAGATTTTCTGTTTTAAATTTCTTCTCAGCTTTTCTATTTTTTAAATACTTTCTCAGATTTTCTATGTTTTAAATTTCGTCTCAGCTTTTCTATTTTTTAAATACTTTCTCAATTTTTCTATTTTAAAAATTTTTCCTCAGCTTTTCTATTTTTTAATGTTTCGTTGTAAAAGTTAACTACGTACTCCCGCTTTTTTTCTCGCTGCTTTCCCCTGGCGTTTGTCGCTTTCAACTTTGAATGTAATCGGATCTGTTTTACTCTGCCGGAATGAATGTAACGTTTCTTACCTATTTTAACGCCTTTTAACTGTATCTGGCCTCATATTTACAATTCCTCTTTATTCGATTGCTGCCATCGAATTTCTCTGATAAATAAATTGTGGTTTGCTTTCTCAGCTGTTAACGTTCTATGTCCATGGATGATTTTTCAGTCTTCTTGTGTTTTTGCCCTTTGTCTCCTTGTCTTGTTTGAACTTTCATTTCGGGATTCCCTGATATTGAACGACTTCTTTTGTTGCTGTTTCCTCCTTGTTTAATTTTTTACATCCTGTTTTTCTTTGCCTACACATTATGCTGCTTCCATTTTGCATCTCTTTTCCCATTTACGAATTCATCAATTTTTTTATACTTTCCCCATTGCTTTTGCTGGACTACTTTCTCTTCTTCCTAAAGTACTCTTCATTGAATTTTATGTCCAACATTTTGAAATTTCAAAATTCAATTGCACTCCCATATTTCTACTCTCTTCAGTCATTTGCTTTGTGGTACATGGACCTATTTTTGTCATGTGCACTATTGTGTTTATTTCTGTCTCCCTTTTTCCGCGAATTTTTTTTTTTTTGCAAATTGAAAATTTCCGCCTGAAAAATAATTTGAGTTTCTCCCCTCCATCCCTCTCCATCCTATTTGGAGTCCTCAACTCTTGAGATTCCCTTGCTGCTGGAGAAAGTAGGAGCAGGTACAAATAGCCGGTGGATAGAAGGTACTTGACAAAAAATCTATCAACCTTATCCCTCCACACCTTTTCCCTCTTTTTGTAGGAAAGAAATTGCATTTTTTGTTTATCTTCCTCACTTCGTCCCGATTTCCCCCTCGATTGTAGAGAGGCTGTGAGGCTTTACGCGGAACTTGGTATGCTGTAGAAAGTTTTTGTATATATGTATGTAGATATATAATATAATGTAAAGATATACCCTTCCCCGCCTACTCCCGTGTTTGCGTGTGTGCCGCCTGGAAATTCCCTGAAGCCGCTTAGGGTGCTTAGGAGAGGTAAACTGCGTCAAATAACAAGTCTCTTGTAAGGAGGGCGGTTACCTGGAGACGGCCGGGGCTCTCCTCCTAAGCCTGTTGACATTTGGCCAACACAAAAAAAAATCTATTCCTTTTTTATATGCAATATAATAAACTTCAGCTGGCAGATAAGACAGATTTTGGACTGCGGGAAGTTCCCATTTGACTCACGGAGGACCGTACAATGTCAAAGAATTTGTTTGGTTCCGTAGCCATTTTTTGGGGAGAGAAACGTCCATTTATTTTTAAAAGCCAGATTTCTTTAAAATTTTAAATCTCCCTCTCTGTCTTTCTCTTTTGCCTCTTTATATTTCTCCTTTCCTCACTTTTATCACTCGCTCTTTCCCTCACTTTCGTCTCTCTCTCTCTTTCCCTCGCTGATGTCTCTCTCTTTCCCTCACTTTCCTCTCTCTCTCTTTCCCTCACTTTCCTCTCTCTCTCTTTCCCTCGCTGATGTCTCTCTCTCTTTCCCTCGCTGATGTCTCTCTCTCTTTCCCTCACTTTCCTCTCTCTCTCTTTCCCTCACTTTCCTCTCTCTCTCTTTCCCTCGCTGATGTCTC
>JAQGBT010002315.1:0-24885 GCA_034698585.1 Disparrhopalites patrizii
TATTTTTCTCTTTTTTCCTCTCTCCTTTTCTCTCTCTCTCTTTCTCTCTTTGTCTCTTAATTTCAATATTTTTCTCTCTATTTCCCTCCTTTTTTTCTCTCAAATTTCCCGCTTTCTAAACTTCGGTCTCTTTCTCTCTGTATTTCCCTCTTTTTCTCTCTTTCGTTTTCTCGCTCGTTTTGCGCCTCTCTTTGGCTCTTTTGGTCTCCTTCTATCTCTATTTCTTTCTGTTTCGCTCTATCTCGGTCTCTCTCACTCCTTCGCCATTTCCATCTCCTTGCCGTTTTCTCTATTTCCGTCTCCTCTGTTTCTCTAACTTTTTCTCTGTCATTTGCTCTTTCTCTTTTATCTTACTCCTTCTATTTCTCTTTCTTTCTCTCTTTCGCTATGCCTCTGTTCCTTTCTTTTCCTCTCTCTTTGTGTCATCTTCTTGCTTCTCTTGCTTTCTCCCTCTTTATCTCCCTAGTATTGCTTTGTCATTCCTTTCTCTTTCTCTCTCTATTGCTTTCTCTCTCTCTATTTTCCCTCTTCTTTCTGCCTATCTTGTAGCCCTCATGTTTGGTTTTTGCCCGCTGTTGCTTATTTTCTCTATCTCTCGATTTCCTTTCTCTCTCTCTCTCTCTCTCTCTCTCTCTCTCTCTTTATTCCACTCTTATCAACTGGAAATGGAAATGGAGGACATGGACATCTCAGGCCCAGATGATGATGATGATGGGACCGCCTTAATAATGGTCTGGATGGGACATTTTCCAGAAAGCGAGAAGAGAAAAAAAGCGGGGAAGAATCAAATATCACTACTACTCCTTTCATTTTTTTCCTTTTCCTCCCTAAAAAAATTTTTTTTTCCAGGAAGTGAATCTGAATGTATAGAAAGAGCTTTCTCATTCTCCTTGTAAGATCCTCCCGTCAGAAGATTTACGAGGTTCGGGATACCGTTTTTTCCCGCCAAAAAAATTGGCCCTCCTTTCCGTCGCCTTTTTGTTGAAAAAAAAACGGAATTTCTTTTTGAACTCAAAACCTACACTTCCGGTCTGGTGTATACATCCTTCCTCTTCGAAAGCCAATGGTTTGGGGACAAAGATGAACATTTATTTTCGGGGTTTTTACCCACGTTTTTTTTTTCAAAATATTTCTGAGAGTCCAGCAGTTAGTTGTTAGGAGAAGGATACACGCGTCATAAAAATATTAAAATTTTCTGCCACCACACAAAGAATGGGGATTTACTGAATTTTTTCTCTCTCGACCCACTTACGAGGAACCACACAAGGATATTTTTGGGAGGAGGAGGAGGAGAGAAAAAAATTATGACACTTCCAGAACATTGAAGAGGAAAAAATGGAGAAAATGTACAACCCCCAAAAAAATACACTTGAAAAATTTTCCTTTTCTCCGTGATATTGAATCAGTGTCTAAAGAAAAAAAAAAGATGTCGACAGAGACTTGTTCGAACCATCTTACACTTGACTACCCTCTACCATTGTGAGGGATGAGGGGGAGAAAAAGAAAGAATTTTTTTTATATTCTCTCTTCACTGAACACGCACACACACATAAAGCCACTCGTGGTTGAGAGGAAAATTGTGCAGTCGAGGAGAAGTATCAGGAACCAGAGGAGACAATGATTTTTTTTAACGAAAAGGACGTCCCCACCGGGAATCAGGACTCAACTGAGATGTCGACGGGAGGAAAGGGTGAAATTGAAAAGGGAAAAGGAAGAGGAGCAACAGGAATATGAAGGAGCTTCAGCCCGACATTGAAGAGCTGGAACAAAAAATGATTGAAGGGAGGAAAAAGACCGGCGTAAATTCCAAACGACAAATGTATCAACATGAGGAGAATGGAGGAGAAAGCAAGGAAAAGATGGAGAATAGATCCGAAAAAACACAAGGAATAAAAAGCACACAATGATCGGAAAGAAAAAATGAAAATCTGGAGAAAAATAAAAATGAGAGAAGACATTCTCAGAACAAATAAATGGAAAATTGAATGTGCAAAAATTAGTACAGACAAATGAGGGAAAATTCACAGATAGAAATACAAGTGGAATATTGGCGAAACTGAAAAAAACGACAAAAATGCATATATAATTCGGGAAATTAAATTATGCGAGAGATTCGAGACGCTGAAAAACAGGAGGGCATTTAAGAAACAACAGAATAAAGCTGAATTTCGAGAGAAAGAAAATAAGTAGAAGCTGGATACAAATTCAAAGGACAAAAAATAGGTGCAATAAAACGAAGAAAGATTAAACATATACAAAAGAGGACAAAAATGTTTCAATACGGCAAATAAGAATAACAAAACTGAGGAAAAGAAACGGGGAAATGGTGAAGAAAAATAAACAAACTAATAACAAAAATAAACGGGAACATAAAGTAGAACACTAAAAAAATTAAAGATGAGAAGGAACGGCGAAAAAGAAAATAACAAATAAAAAACTAAGCAGGAGAATGAACGGCAAAACGTGGAGAAGAAAAAATAATAAAATTAAAGAAAAAGGAGACGGCAAAATCGAGAAAAAATAATAAAACTAAAGAAAAAGGAGACGGCAAAATCGAGAAAAAATAATACAATTAAAGAAAAAGGAGACGGCAAAATCGAGAAAAAATAATACAATTAAAGAAAAAGGAGACGGCAAAATCGAGAAAAAGTAATACAATTAAAGAAAAAGGAGACGGCAAAATCCAGAAGAAAATATATTAAAAATTGAAGAAAAAAAGGAACGGCAAAATATAAAAAACTAAGAAGAAAAAGAAACGGAAAAATAGAGAAAATCAATAAAAGAATTAAGAAAGAAAGTGAACGACAAACTAGAGAAAAAATATATAAAAAACTAAGAAGAAAGAGAAACGGAAAAATAGAGAAAAACAATTAAAAAAATTCAGGAAAAAAATGAACGGGAAAGTACAAAAGAAAAATATAGAAAAAAGACAAAATTAGCCCAAATACAAAATAATACCTGAACAAAAAGCCGGTGTACTTACAAACGAGAAAAGGCGGCAAAAAACAAACTTTTAATACTTTTCAGCTGTCAATCTCCACACACCGGTGAATCTGTCTCTCCCCAGAAGAGCTTTTGCTGTCGTCAAAATCTTGGAAAAAAATAAGTCAGGAACAAATTGTGACATTGATAAAAATAGAGGATGAAGGAGAGGGAAAAAACGGTCCCCAAATAGCATGTTGACATCTTAAGTGTGCAGGTATTTTGTAAAGTTTAAGTGCTTCCCCTCCACACATGTACCCCCCCCCCCACAATTCCACTGGAGAGTCAAGTGAACCTTCAAGTTTAAAAAAAAACTTTCTCTCTTTGTCCCGTAGAAAGTACGTCAGACGAAGGGAAGAGTCAGACACAGTCAAAAACAAGTTAGCAAGAACAGAAAAAAAAGTACCATCGATCACGTTGACCAAAGGAAAAAGGGGAGGAGGAGAGAATTTCAGTGAATGAGAAAGGAAATGGGACGAGATAGATCTATATACACATATGTACATACATAATTACATATGTACAGTGTATAATGGACATGCTATACCCTTTGGTACAATGAAATTCCCTCTGGAGGACAAGACATTTTTTTCAGGAGAAACAAAGTTTGTCCGTGTACAAAATATTTTCTGGTTCTTCTTCCTCTTTCTGGCATTTCCTTTCTTTCCTGTTTTTGTGTCCTTAAATTTTTAAACTTTTTATCTTGTGCGAATCTCCCCTCACACGATTCCCTTTGTGGTGGTCAATGACTTTTCCTGTATATCTGACTTTCTTTTACACGTATTTCCTTTGTCTATACACTTTCACTTTTTAACTTTCATCGCATTTTCGGATTTATTTTTAGACTGTGTCCAAAGTTTTATTTTGAGGCTTTCTTCGTGTTCTCCCTGTGTCAACTATTTTGCTTCGGTTTTTTGGCTGAATCCGACACATTTTTTGGACTTTCTCTTTTATTTGTTCTCACTTTCTCTTTCTCATGTTAAATATTGTTTTCTCCTGGAATGTTTGCTTTGACGGCTGTATTTTCGCTTGCGAGTCTGCGTTACAGTTTTCGGTTCTTCTCATGATTTAATTTTAATTAAGTTTTTGGTGTTTGAACCTTCTCGTTTTCCTTATTTGTATGATATTAGTCGTATATTTAGCCTGCTTTTCTTTTTTAAATTTTGTGTTTAATTTGTTGAAAACGGCTTTTATATCTTCGTGTGTATTTTCCTTTAATTTTTCGAGTTTTCACCAATTTGTAGTTCCCACCTTCTAGCTTTTCCGTCCAGAGTGCATTTTTACATTGCACGGTAGGATTGTCATTTTTATTATTTAGCTGGATTTTGTCCTTCTTAAAGTTTGTTCCTAATTGTGCCTCAATTCCATCTTTTCCTGGAACGTAATTTTCCGACTTTCACTTTTGACATTGACACGTATTTTCCGGGTGATCTTGTTTAATTTTAAATTATTTTCTCCTGTTGATTTCTAATTTGTTTTTCCTAATTTTCTCCCTCATTTTCAAAATTATTACTTTCTCGCTATGCTATTTGGTAGACTTTCACTTGCTTTCACTTTGCAGATTGCACTCGCATATATTTGCTGGTAATAGTTTGTATGTGCTTTCTCCTGTGGAATTTATTTTTTAAATGAAGATCGTGAGAATGCATTGGCTTTCTCACACACGGAAAGTGCAACTTTCTATCCATTTCTAACGCGTCGTCTGTGTCAAATGTCTCTCAAATAATAAACGTGAATGTAAATATTGGTGACTCTATGAATTTTTCCCGCAATCTATTGGCCTGTTCTTGATTTGAATTCTTTTAGCCAATGTTTCAGCCAAATTTTGTTTCCGCCTAAAATAATTTGGTTATTGTTTTAACTTTTACGCCGTTCAGTAGGTATTTTAAATAGTTGTTAGGTTAATTACTTAACCCAGCTAATTCGTAGGGAATCTATTTTAATTTACTTTGCGTTACCATTTGTGCCTGTTTTGCGTCCTGCATTTTTCCATGCTTAGATACATACATATTTAAAATACTTAAAATATTTAATATTTAATATTTAATAATGTTAAATATTTAATAATAATATATATTAAATATTAAATATACATACATATTTAAAATGCTCCTAATGTGTACCCAAATGACCTGAATTTTTATTTATAAAATTTACGTCCATCTAAAAACATTTGGCCGTACTTGTGTTTAAAAAGTCGATTTTCATTTCTCATATCTCAACCCGCAGAAAAATATTTCTCCCGCAGAAAAATATTTCTCCAGGAGCATTTAACTTCCGCCGCTTTCCCCATCTTTCCCTTTCTATTTCTCCTTCACTCCCTTTTTAATTTGACTCCACACGACCAAAGCGACTAGGAAAGAAGCCCATAAAGCACGTCTGACGACAACACGCAAGATCCCGTGTGTGTGGGAAAGGACAGACAGCGACAAGGGAGGAATAAAACAGGAGGAGTAGAAGGAGGTTAAAAAAAAGGAAAAAAGCCCTGTAACAGACGAAGGAGAAATACCCAAGATCTATTGGCAAAGAAGAAAGTCCATCGAAAAAAAAGGAAGTAAAAAAAATAGGAGCGAGAAGAGAGTAAGAAAGAGCCCAACTTTCTTTCTTTTTTTTTTTTTTACTTATCCTTGGTAAGATTCATAAAAAAAAGTCTTGGAAGTGGAAGGAGAAATAAGGGAAAATGTGTGAGTGGGAGAAATCTACAAAAGGAAGAAAGGGAAAGAAAGAATTCGGGCGAATCCCAAGTGATGTCAAGAGGTGACTAAAGAGCTTTTGATCTATGGCAAAGACATTCATGTCCTTTAATATATATCTAAAAGGCTCAAGTTCTTCCTTTTCCCTAGACTTTCCCTTTTCCCAGGCTCAACAACAGCAATGGACACTCCTCAGCGTGACAATTTCCTCGAGAGCTCCTCTCCAATTCCTTTCAATTTACTTCATCCTTTCCTTCCCCCCCCCCAAAGGAAGATTTCCTCCACTTCAGTCGGAGTAGAGCTGGCAATGAAGGGAGGAAAGGAAGGTGTAGAACTAGCGCTAGAGAAAGACACAGAGAGAGCCAGAATTCCATCGGTAGATAGACAGAGACAACGAAAAGGAATGAGAGAAACCGAGCAACAGGGACAACTTGACAGAGAATCCGAATAAAAGATAAAGCAGGAGATAGAGGTAAAAGGGAAAGAAGAGGAGGAGAGAGAATGGAAGGCAGAGACACAGAAAGGAATACAGAGAGAAACAGAGAAACAGAGAGAGGAACCAGGAAACAGATGCAGAAACAGAGAGAAAGCACAACAGAGACAGAGAAAGCAAATTGGATGGAAAGAGAGAGAGAGAAAAACAAACTGAGACACAGACATTTTGACAACGAGCGAGATAGAGAGAAAGCGGAATAGAGAGAAAATGAGAAACTGGGAGAAAAAAGGGGAGAAAGAGTGGAAAAAATTAAAGAAATCCAGCCAGACAGAGAGGGCGAGAGAAAGGGAATTAGACTGAAAGAAAGTTTACGGGACATTTGAGAGAGAGATATATACACCGAGGGAGGACGTGAGAAAGAGAGATACAGATAAAAAGAGAGAGAAGTGAGATGAAGAGATATTGAAGGAGAGAGAGAAAGAAATAAAGAAGGAGAGCAAAATACAGAGAAAAGAAGACAGAAAAGGAGACAGGAAATGAGAGAGAGAGAAAGAGAAAAGGAGAGAGAAAGAGAAAAGGAGAGAGAGGAGCGAGAAATACAGAGAAGGAGAGAGAGGAGCGAGAAATACAGAGAAGGAGAGAGAGGAGCGAGAAATACAGAGAAGGACAGAGAGTGAGAGAGAGACAAAAGAAGAGAGAAAAGGAGAGAGAAAGAGAGAGAAGGACAGAGTGTGATAGAGAGAGAAAGAGAGAAAAGCAGAGAGAGAAGGACAGCGAGCGAGAGAGAAAGAGACTGAAGGACAAAGAGTGACAGCGAGAGAAAAGGAGAGAGAATGAGAGACATGGAAGGTGAAAGATAGAAAGATAGAAGAAATAATGTGATGTATATAGAGAAGAAAAGAGAGAGAGAGAGGGAGAAAGAGAGATTGGGATAAAACAATTGAGACAGAAAGAAAGAGGGAGAGATTCAAGGAAGTGAGTAAAGACGAGACAAAAGGAGGTGACAGAGAAAAAGAAGGAGAAAGGCGGGAAGAACTAGAAAGAGAGGAAGTTAAAAGGATGGACGGAGAGAGAGCAAAATGGAAGGAGAGAGAATGGGAGAAATGGAGAGAAAGATGAGTTTCCGCTTTTATCTCCGCCTTTCACCTTATTTAAGCCAGACCCTTGAAGACTTGGGTATTTACTTACTGACTTACATGGAAGCTACTAATGCCCTCGCCCCCATTATACACTTCTCCACTAATACCTAAAAAGGTACACGGAACATCCTTCCTACTTTGGACGTGGCAGGTGCATATGCACATCCTGAGAATTATCTCCTTCGGCCCACGGTGCGACGGGAGATTGGGTCCCAAAAAGGGGAAGGCACCCTCCATGGAGTATTATAGCCAGCTCAAAGATATACGTGTCGGTTCGGGAAAAACTGATTTTTCTTTCTTTAACTGGCAGGACTTTGACGCCGCTGCTTGAATTTGTACAATTTTATTTAGAAAATCCTCGTATTGCACGAAGATCATGAAGCAGCTTATGCTCCGATACAAAATATTCAAGTGAATTTTACAGTAGCAATTGGAAAGTGTCAGTTTTTAATATTGTATGGCTTTTGCATGCTTTTAAATTCCCGAAACGTCAACGTGCATTCATTTTCAGATGTTTGTTGTATTTTCAGATATTTGTTATATTTTCAGATATTTGTTATATTTTCAGATATTCGTTAGTCTGAATTTTCGACATTGTGTCGTTTTTTTGACAATCCCGTTTGTTTAAAAAAATATCTATTTTATCTCTCCCCGAATTTTTAAACTATTCGCCCGTTTGAAAAATCTTTAAGAGGTGAACCTTTAATAATTCTAGACCTTGTTAAATCTCAGCAATGGCTGGTATCGCAAAAATCGTGAAAATTCCCCCCTTTAAAAATAAAATCTGTTACAACCCGCCATCAAATCGTGAATACAAATTCTAATGTCTAAAGTTACCTTTACGTTTATGATATTTGAATTTTTTTTTTAAATTTGATATAGATTATAATGTCTTTATTCGTGAAAACGTCCTGTATATCTTTATGTTTTAGAGGTGAATTTAAAACATGATTTTTTACATTTCCTCCCTTTTCATATGATAATTCTATTTGTGTTTATGCAAGATATTTTTGTCCATTTAAAATGGGATTTTTAAGCCCATTTAAAATGGGATTTTTAAGTCCATTTAAAATGGGATTTTTATGTCCATTTAAAATGGGATTTTTACATCCATTTAAAAGGGTATTTTTATACCCATTTTCAATTGATTTTAAAAAAATGTGCAAAATTATGAGGTATATAAAAAATGCCATAAAACACATGTTAAAGGTATACAATAATTTTGCCACAATGGCCATCTGTATAACAACACAATTCTGCACAAAAGTTAAGTGGCACCCGGCGAGTGCCGTTTTTCTCCAGGGAAAAAGCATCGGCATCCCAGAAATGTAGGGAATTGCGGCTATTATAGAAAAGCTGGGAATAAGGCTCCTTGCGCCTACAGTCAAAGAAGGCCTTTTGGTGCATACAAATACCCCTAGTAGACCAAAAAAGTATACAGGGGAAAGGTCAGACAAACACCTCTGAAATGGAAGTGTGGTACATATGGGACAATATACATACATAGGTATATCTTAGAGAATGGTTTATAGGAGAGAAACAAAGATACTATCTTTTAATAATATTACCGGAGAAAGGAGACACTTTTTCCCCCTTTGGTGGAGACACCCCCGGGAGGGAATGGAGGAGGCGCTCTTGGGACACAAATTCTGTATTCCAGGGAACTTGTAATATGACTCTGGATCTATAAGCCTTTCGACTCTCAAGTATTATGTATGTACTGTATATACACAAAACTAATGTTCTTATAAGGGCGGCTGGAGGAGCCATTGGATACTTTAACGAACTGTCACTCTCCCGACTTTCCCTTTGGTGAATGACTTTTTCTTTCGGCACTCAGTCCACGACTGTTTGCTTTGGCATTTTTTTTATCTGTAGCTTATTTAGGTTTAGGTATATGTAGATATGCTTATTTGTAGATATTTCTTATTTTGCCTTCCCATCATTAATAGTTTCTTTTATGTATTACTGAGGTTTCTTTCATGCTAAATTTCCCTTTTATCAACTTGTAGCAGTTCTCCGAATTTTCCTATTCTCTTTCCTCGGGTTTCCTCTTTTGTCTGCTGTTTGGCATGCTTTCTCTTTTCTTCAAGTTTTCTCTGGGTTTCCTTTTTGCCGGCATTTTTTTGTACTTCCAAGTATTTTGACTGGAAGCAACATGAATGTAACGTAATGGAACGAGAAAAATGGAATTAAAAAAAAATATGTGATAAAATAAAAATAGAAGAAAATGCAATAAATTAAATTAAAAAATGTAACTTAAAATAAAAACAGAAGAAATTACAATTAAATTAAAAAATATAAAACTGTAACATAAATTAAAAAATACAAAACTGTAACATAAATTAAAAAATATAAAACTGTAACATAAATTAAAAAATACAAAACTGTAGCATAAATTAAAAAATATAAAACTGTAACATAAATTAAAATATGAAAGATGACATACAATTAAAATATTTAAAAATGTAACAAAAAATTAAAATAGAAAAAATGTAACAGAATAAATAAATTTTTTTAAAATGTAACAGAAAATTGAAATAAAAAATGTAACAAAAAATGAAATAAAAAAAGTGTAACAAAATTTGAATACAAAAAGTTGAAATAGAAAAATCGAACCCGACAAATATGCCATGAAAATTTAAAAGGATAATTTTACAGAAAATTCTTGATACACATTCACCATGGGAAACATGCCCAAGAAGTTTTTCCCAGAGAAGGGCCGTACATGAGAGGAAAGACCAAACCATAATGAGAAGGCTAGACTTTAAAAGCAAAATCACGACAGAGAAAGTACCAGCTGATCTCCCAACGCATGCGGCGTATTTTTACAGGGAGAGAAATAAATCATCGTTGTATTAAATTTTTTCTCCCCTCTAGAAAAAACAGTACATATTAAAAACATTCTTTCACATTGAAAGTTTTTTTCCCTCCCGGTAAGATCGAGAGCAGTACGCAATTTCTTTCACAGGATTTTTTTAGGGCTAGACAATGCTATCCCTTTTAGTAGAAAAACATGATTTCGGCATAAAAAACCTCGTTGCTCTTTCTTACATAAAAAAAATGTAGGAGGAGGAAGAGTAAAAAGAGTTTTGAACGTCGCGGGCTTTTAACGGGAAAAATACACTCTGCCGCATCTCGGTGCATAGCCAGAGGAGAAAGTTACACATCGATGGGGTAAAAAATGTGGGAAAGCAAAGAAGAAAAATCAGGTGAAAGTGGTGAAAGGCCGGAGACAAATGATTGAGCAAAACGGAGAAAGCATAGGGGAAGATTGAGAGCACAGAAAAATGGAAAAAGGCTAAACGGGAGAAAGCAGAGAACCAAACAAAGATAAAAGGAGAAAGCAGAAGAAAAAAGGAGAAAGGAAACCACCAACCAAAAGGAAAAAGGAGAAAGCAGAGAGATAATTTTTAAATGAAGCAAGAACAACACGGAAAAGGCATAGAATTTATAGAAGAAAGCCCAAAAAGAAACGGAAGAGCGCAACAATAAAGAAAATGCAGGACAGGGAGAAACCAAAAGAACATTGAACCTGTTCCCACCCCAAAATACCACACCCGTTCCATTATAAAGGGATCCCCAATGCCCTAAAAGAGCATGTGGCAAAGGGTTACGAAACAATTCCCTAATAAAAGATGTGAAGGATGAACGCCTTAGGATGAAATAAATGTGAAAGAGGGAAAAAACAGGGAGGCAGCAAAAAGGATGAGGAGGGAAAATCTAGACATGAAAAGGGGGAATGAGAGGAGAGGGAGAAAACCTTTTTATTTCCTCCCCCCCACGCCATATTTTCCCATCTATACATCCTCCCAGGGCTTTTGAGAACGAATGGGAGAGCAAATGGAAAGCTTTTGAACAAATGTAAGACTATCTACGCTTTTTTAAAACAAAACAAAAAAGGGATGAGACTCCATTTCTTGGACGCTCTGCATTTGTTAAGATGGAGATATTCCAGTGCACGGGGTGGCTAAGAAAACAGCTAAATAGGCAAAGGATACAGGGGAGAAACGCTGGAAAATATACAAATTCGTACCACAGTTGAAGGCAAAAACACAGAAAAAAGCATAAAAAATGTGTAAGAGTGAAACATATGCAGAAGAAAGAGTTACAAAGAGCACGAAAATAAGGAACTGTGAATTCAGGAAGCAAAAAAAGGAAATCGGAGAATCAAATAAATGGAGAAAGTCAAAGGAATGACCACAAAAAAAGTGAGAGAACACGTGAAATAAAAAACAATAGAATACCAATAAAAACAAAAGAAGAAAGTCTAGGAATTCGAAAACTGGAATTCGAAAGATTCACAGTTAAAGGAAAAAAGATAAAAAAATATGGAAATCAGAAAACCAAACACAAAATTAAAATCAGAACTTGAAAGACAAAAAGGCCAGAAGAAAATACTAACACAATAAATTACAAACATCAGAAACAATAGAAAAACAGGTTAGGCAGGGAAAGCAAAAAAAGAATGTCGGAGAAACTAAAAGGGAAAGTCAAAGAAACCATAAAGAGAAAGTCAGAGAAAGCAAAAAGAGAAGGTGAAACTAAAAGGGAAAGTCAGAGAAAGCAGAAAGAGAGTCGGAGAATCTAAAAGGGAAAGTCAGAGAAAGCAAAAAGAGAATTTCAGAGAAAGCAAGAAGAGAAAGTCAAAGAAACCAAAAAGAGAATGTCGGAGAAACTACAAGGGAAAGCCAAAGTTATCAAAAGGGAAAGTCAACGAAATCAAAAAGAGACAGTAAAAGAGAAAGTCAGATAAACCAAAAAGAGAAAGTCAGAGAAATCAAAAAGAGAAAGTCAGAGAAACCAAAAAGAGAAAGTCAAAGAAAACCTAAAAGAGAAAGTCAGAGAAACCAAAAAGAGAAAGTCATAGAAACCAAATAGAGAAAGTCAAAGAAACCTAAAAGAGAAAGTCAGAGAAACCAAAAAGAGAAAGTCAAAGAAACCTAAAAGAGAAAGTCAGAGAAACCAAAAAGAGAAAGTCAAAGAAACCAAAAAGAGAAAGTCAGAGAAAGCAAGAAGAGAAAGTTCGAGCAAATTAAAAAACAAAAGCGCATGGAAAGGAGAAATAAAACAACAATGAAAGATTAACACACAACTTCAATTTAAAATAGCACACGAAAAAGAAATTCAAGAGAAAACCAAGAAAATGCTAGTGGAAAAAGAGGTGATGAAACAATTTCGGGGAAGATGATTTCGACGTACAGAGAAAGTGCAAGAAGAAGATTGGTGAAAGTTGAGAAATTTTCCTTTTCTACCGCACTGCGTGTCTTTGAACAAATTTAACACAATCGAGTCTTTACTCATACCTACAAAATCCACGCTGTTGCGTATACCCAAGCACAGTATATCTCTTTCCATGTATAATCTATACAACCCAAAAAAATGTTTACTACATATCCTGCCTATATACACATGTAACAGATTGAAGTACGGAATGCAAGTATTTTTTCTTTCATTGGTATAGGAGAGGGGCATTATTAAAGCCTCGTGGAAAATATGTTTCTTCTCTGTGGTGTTTCGACCTCCAAAAAAAAGGAAGAAAAAAAGCTTTCATTCCTCCTTTTTTTATGACGAGGAGGAGAGAAGGAGAACGCGCAGCAATTACATGCAAAGAAGGTCTCCGTATATATAAAATACAATGTCCTAAAAAACACGGCGGGGGTGCTTGCATATTCGGGGGCGAGAAGGTCCGCAATGGTAACCGATGCCCCCTTTCTCCATATAATATACCCTTATATAGTTACGACATGTACATATATACAAATACATTTATATATAGCTTCTATATTTGTACATGTGTCTATGCCAGCCATAGGACGGAAAATGTGCAATGTTTTCCACTTTGGAGGCCACACGTAACTTATATTGAGGAACATTTTTTGGCCGTACTTGTACCCTTTTTCTGGGAGTATCGTGGGCTTTTTTAAAGATTGAATGAAGAAAAAGGAAATCATTTTCTTGGACTTTGCCCTTGTAAAAACTTAAGATGGCACAAGCGCCATATTTTTGGGAGGAAAGTTTCCCATAGGCGTTTTTGCTGGTGAAAGTTGAGGAGAATGCGGGAACAATTTTTTTGTATTTTTTGTTGAAAATTGTGCTCTGTTTCGTTTCAAAGACAGTTTGGAGAAAAACCTAATAGGAAATATCAGAAAATTAGTGGAATAGATTTAGATCAAGAAATAAAAATATGCTCGTGCATTGTGAACCTATGCTGTTTTGAATTTTGCATGCACTCAAGAAATTATGTAGCGCAGATGTGAAAACCGAGTCAAATTACGAAACATAAGAAACGCTAATTTTTCGGGGATAAATTTAATAGACATATAGTTACATTTGTTATAATTGAAATTAGAAAATTAGCTTATTTTCGTCTAAAATAATTAAAATAAAATAAAAAATGATGTTGGAAAATTCAAAAATTCTCTCAATTTCTCCGTCCTATTTTCCTTTTTTTTTTATTGTCATTCATTACGTCATTGATCAAGCTTCCTTTCAAAATCAAAAACAACTATTTTCCCCGAGATGCTTTCTCCACGAATCTTGCCTTCAGCTTCAATTCGTACCATCACAAGCCCGGGGAAAAGTTTGGTTTAAAAAAAAGGTTTGTTTATTTATGCGTGATAAAAAGGGAAACAAAAGAAAGAAAGCCCACGCATTGCCAGTTTTATTTTCACTTCCTGCGACACGCTTTTTCTAATGGGCCTAGAAACGTCTCCTTATACTCCTTTCTTTATACCTTTTATACCTGACTCTAATGAGCGGTGATTATTTCTTATGAACACACAACTTTCCCCTCCAAAATAACCCTGATGTTGCCCCTCATCGCCGGAGACGGCTGGTCCTCATCATTATCATTATCACCTCCACTTTTCATTTAGGTAATATATAAAAAAAAACTGTATTTTTTTCCTTATTTTCTCCCTTCACCATCATGAAAAAGTTTACGGGGGAAAGCAAAAGAGGAGGATCTGGGAGAAATCATGGGGGAAAAGACGGAGAAAAAGATTCCTTTGTTTGAGAAGCGGAGAAAGTTTTTTTCTTTGGGAAAGTAAAGCCTATATAAACATGTTGCGTAAATATGTATACACATAAAATATAGGTGCAAATACATCCCAAGAGGAGCTCGGGTTGTCTTTGCCAGGATGAAACTTTCCCTGGACGATTAACAAACTTTTTTGCTTTCGTGTGAGGGGCGGATACGTATACAAAAATATTGATATTATGAAATATTAATAGTGCAAGTATACAAAAGGGGATAGGGAGATTTTTTGTACGTGCTTTCTCCGACTTTTCTCTGTTTAGTTTATTATTGACTATTTCACTGCTTTGAAATTTTCTCTCAAGATCATTGTATAAGAATTGTATAAGAATTGCCTGCTGATATCTTTGACTTTTCTCTTCGTTTGCCTTTTTGCATTATTTACTCTTTGTGTAACTCATTTCTGGATTTTCTCATTGCGTCTTAGATTCAACATGACCCGGATTTATCAGTTGCATGTTTTGTCCCGATTCCGGTATGATCTCTAGAGACAAGGCAGATTTGTCTAAATTAAGCCAAGAGAGAATGGAATAGGATAAAATAAAGAGAGGAAAAGTGAATAAAAGAAAGTGGGTGTTTCTTGTATTTAACGAGTGTTACGTACCTTCTAAGACATTATCAAAGAGAAATTAGACTTCATTATTTTTCACTTTGATGTCCTTGCAGACTCGCTTGTTTAAAGAGCTTCCGCCCTTCTAGCTTCAGTAGTTTCTTTCAACAATGTCTTTTGTGGCAGGTGCGACGACTATATAGAGAATCGTTTGTCTCTTTGGCAGCAATTGGAGTGGACTTATTCAAGTGAATTGTTGTTGGCCATGTCAGAGAATTAACGAGGAGTCGAGTGTGCACAAGCGAGGGGCAGAATGAGTGGGAGTTCAAGGGAATTTGAGTCATATGAAGGATGGACTTATGAAAAAGGAAGGATTGTTTTGAGTCGTAAGAGGGATGGTCTTATGCAAAAGGAAGGAATAGACAAATTCAGGAGAGTGTTGAATAGGTGTAAGAACAAAGGGAAGTTGGAGGAAGTTCAGAAATGTTAGAGAGAAGCAGGAAAGGGCAAATGAAGTAGAGGTTAAAAGAGGAATAAATAAGAAAAGGGAATGACGGCAACGGAAAATGGAGAAAAGGAAATATAGTATGGAGTAGAAAAATTAAGAGGAAATCCGGAAATAAAAAGCAAAGAAAGATATCGAAAATGGAGTATCCAAATGCGAAAGAAAATCAGGAGAGACAAAAGGAGTGCAAAAATATAAACGAAAATCAGACAAGAAAAACGGAGTGCAAAAATATACATAAAAATCAGACAAGAAAAAAGGAGTAAAATATATAAACAAAAATAGGAAAATAAAAAGAGACAACAGAACGACGCCGTGGGAAAATGGGAAATATAATAAACAATCAAGGAAGAAAATGGAAAAGACCAAAACGGGAAAAAAGGTTAAGCAAATTGTAAATATATAGCAATTACAAACAAGGGAAGATGGAAAAGAGAAAGGAACAAGAAGAAAATATGGAAAATACAAAAAATGAAAAATAGAAAAGTCAAAACAGGAAAAAGAGAAGGAAAAATGTCAAATGTAAAAAAACTGACAAATAGACAAGGGGAAAAAATAAATAAAAAGGGTTACAAAGGGAAAGAATTGAAAATTAAAAAAAAGTTAAAAAGGGAAAAAACAGAAAATAAAAAAAGTTAAAAAGGGAAAAACAGAAAATAAAAAAAGTTAAAAAGGAAAAAACAGAAAATAAAGAAAAGTTAAAACGGGAAAAAACAGAACATAAAAAAAGTTAAAAAGGGAAAAAACAGAACATAAAAAAAGTTAAAAAGGGAAAAAACGGAAAATAAAAAAAAGTTAAAAAGGGAAAAAACGGAAAACAAAAGTTAAAAAGGGAAAAAGTAGAAAGTCATACAATGTATGAACATAAAAACAGTCAAAACTGAGAAAAATTAACAAAAAATGGATATCGAAAACAACAAAGAAATTGGCAATAAATACATAAAGAAAAACTAGGTATAAGTACAGTTTAGAAAAACTCAACAAAAAATTGAATGAAGAATAAGAAATCTGCTCTGAAGAAAGTAAATAGATGAAAGCGGAGAAAGCATCTACAGTCGACTCTCTCTATAACAGTCCCCTTTATAACAGTATACTATCGCTATAGCAGCAGCAAAAAATGTTCCCCTCAAAAACTGTCTCCAATTGCTAACATAGAAATGTCAGCTCTCTACAACAGTTTTTCGCTGTAACAAGCAAAATTTGATGCTTTATAGGGTGCTGTTATAGCGAGAGTCGACTGTAACAAGGAATTTACATAAGAAGCTATGGAGAAACATAAATGAAGCATAAACTATGGACGGGAGAAAGAGTGAAACGTTAGGATATTGACAAAAACAAGATAACAAGATATGACGTCACCCCAAAGAGAAAGCAAGTGTCACACTACACTGTCACCTAAATAACGAAGGGAAATGAGAAAATTATGCCAAGGAAGTAAATGCTATATCCTTCTCCTAAAAAAAAGAAGTCTGCAGGAGGTAAGAGAAGGTGATGGGTAATATGATAAGGATAATAATATTGGAAATGCAATTTTGTCCCTCTCCCTCTCCACTCAATTTAATATACTACTACTTGTCCCTATGTACCTATATGCTAAAGTATATCGTAGGTAGAAAAATCTTTTTTTTTTAAAAGACAGCTGAAGAGAGTGAAAAAAGAGATGAGGATGGCTCATCTAAAAAATTGTGTTAAGAACAAAGATGAAAGTGGATGGAGGTCGAAATGGAACTTGTTCCACGTGGTTAATGCCATGTAAAATATGCCTTATTTGATCACATGAATTACTTATCTCCGACGGCATATAAAGCCAGGATGAAATCATGGATGCTGTGGAGTTTTGCTCTTACCAATTCCGCCTTTCTTTCTCGGGGTAAAAAAATTCATATGCGTGACAAAGCCAGTTTGTTTTGGCGAGTAAAAATGCTAAATAAATCCACTTACCTTTTATTATATCTTAAACTGCTGACGCGCTGACGCCTGGAGATTTCGGATGTTTCCGGGGAAATGACCGACAAGCTTTCATCATGCGATATGTGTCATATCCAAGGCAACGACGGCTTTCTTCTGGTCTTTATTTTCCAGTTTGGTTAGGCTAAAAATAAAAAAGTAGATGTTTTTTATTAGAAATATTATTTTCGCGAAATATTATTTTCATGAAATATTTTTTCTAGAGGGAATATTATTTCCGAAGGGGTGACACTAGAAGGACAGAATAAGTCTGGGATCAATAAAGTTGACAATCACCCCGACAGGGACATGTCCAAGGGAAAGAATATCAACTTTTCCGTCACGTCAAAGGGGATGGACCACTTGTCAAATCAACCCGCCAACTTATGACGTTATAAGTTACATTGTATGAATGTGGGAGCTGTCCGGGTTTCAATGGAGACATGGTCCCTTCTCGGTTCCTTTTCTATATCAGGGCATTCACATGGGTTTGATTGAAAAGGGGAGAAAGCATGATTGGGGGGAAGTGGCTCGGAATAAAAAATAATGGGGGGGGAGTAACACAAAAAAGAAGGAATTGTTAAACGGAAATTCGCAGCAAAGTAAAATTCTTTGCAAAGAAAAAGAACATGCGGGAAAAATGCAATTTATTTTTACAATTGGGAAAATAATTTTAAATTAAAATAAAATTATTTGTAAAATGAATTAAAAATCAGGAATTATATGTAACATGATGGCAGATGGGGCCAAATCAATTACTGAAAACAAATGATACCAAGCGCGAAACTAGTGAATGAAATGGTGAAAAATATGCCTCAAATGCATTTTCAATATTTTAAAACAAAGAATATGTACAATTAAATGATTCAAACGTTTCCCAAAACACAAATTTAAATACAGAACAAAGTTGCACAAATGACATAAATTTATATAAGTGAAAAAGTAATAATGACTTTAAATTAATGGCTTTAAATTGGAAATAAATTTTAAAACATGAAAATACATACAAAGTACAGGGACTAATTAAAAAAAAAGCTATGAACAAAAATAGGCAGGGAATAAATTTAAGATAAGAACGAAGAAACAAACCAAGAACAGTGAAACTAAATTTTGGAAAATTTAAAAAAAAACTAAGTACATAATAAATGTAAAAAATCTAAAGACTATTGTAAAACAAAAGATAAATTGAAGCCAAAGAGATTGAGTAAGAAAAACAGAAAATACCGAGCATGTGGTAAAAAATACACAAAAAAAATATCCTCTCAAACACGTAAAATAGTAATTCATTAAAACTGGTCCCAAACTGGAAATTCAGATAAATCGGAGAAAGTAGAAGGCAAGATAAACCACAAGGAAGAAGCGCAGGATTTAAAAAAAATACATGACAATTTGAAAAAGGAGAAAGCTTCATTCCCGAAAAAAATGGGGAAAGTCCAATAGAAATTTTTAGGAGATGGCTAATTTTGTAATTATAACAGATAAAAGCAAAATAGCTTATACAGAAAATGTAAAGACGGAAGATATATTGGGTGAAAATGGAATAGTAGATACGTACATGTGTATTGCTTTGCCATGGGCATTGTGTGTGCGTGTACAAAAGAAAACTCAGCAGAGAGTAAAACCGAAAAAAGGTAGAAAATGGACGAGGGAAATCTTCGATTCTTCCACGCCTCATTTCCTTTTGACTATGGCGCGTTTTGGCTTGCTATCTCCCCCTTGAATTCTCCCCTGCTGTGGTAATAGTAAAACCAATATACTTTCCCTTTTCCTTCGAAATAAAAAAACTTATAAGGGTGACGGATTTTGCTCGTCATTTCTTGTCAGTATCGTCATTTTCTTTATTTCTGTCTCTCGCTTTGCTGATTTTTCTTTGTATATCCTACTTTCTATCACTTTCTCCCTTGCCTTCCCTATATTTTTCTCCTTTTCTCCCGTTCACTCATTCAAGATTTCATTTTTTTCTTGTTGTCACTGTTTTTCTGTATTATTTTGTTTATGTTTCTGTCCTTTTTGCTTTCTCTTCTTTATTTTTCTGTCGATCTTGTTTTCTACTCTTTTCTGTTCAGAGCTTTCTTTATTTTCTCTCTCGTTTCCTTATTTTCCTTTCCAACTATTTCCTTCCTTTCTGCCATTTTTTCACTCGACTGGATTTTTTTTCCTCTCACAGTTTTCTAGCTGTTTATATCTCATTTTTTCCTTCTGTTTTTAATCATTTTTTCATGCTCCTTGCTTCTCATTTTTACTTTCTCCTTTTTCGATCCCTTTTGCTTTCTCCTTTTTTTCTGATTTTTCTCATATATTTTATTTCTTTGTTTCTCTCATTTTTTGCTTTCTGATTTTTCTCACGGATTTTTTTTTTGTTGTTGGCTCATTTTTGCTTTCTCCTTATGTTTTCATTTTTGCCTTGGTTTCTCCTGTTTTTCTCATTTTTGCCTTATACTATTTTCGTCATTTCTGCCTTGCTTTCTCCATTTTCTCCATTTCTACCTTGCTGTTCTCATTTTTGCTTTTCACTTTTGCTTTGTATTTGTTTTTATTTGTTTCTCATTTTTGCTTTTCCTCTTAGTTTCTTACGTAACGTTATTTTATTCTTTGTATTTCTTTCTCTTTATCACGAGTTCTGTTGATTCCTCACTTTTATATCTGACTGTCTACTATTTTCCTCCTGTTTTCCATCGTCTGTCTAGTTTTTGTGTCTTTTCTTCAACAGCTCATATTTGTCTATTTGGCTCTCTCTTTCTCAAATTTTTCATTCTCAATTTCCACTTCCTAATCTTAATTTCTTATTTGCTTTACTCTGCTTTTTTTTACATCTATGTTTCTATTATTGACTTAAATTCACAATCTCATTCTTGCTCTATAGTTTCTTCTCTTTCTCTGCCTTTTCTCTCTTTACCTCTGTGATAGTGCAAAAAGCAAGACAGGTCCTACAACCCAACAGGATATGGAAGGATGAGAGGAAAATGATGAAGACGAAGCGGAAAGGCGTGAGAGAGACAGGAGGAAGTATTTTTGCAGGGTATGTGCTTTTCCATCCCTCCGTTTTTTTTTTCTGGGGATAATGCTGAAGAATATAAAAAAAACACACACATGTATATATTTCTTTTCTCCTGTGTACATTTCCCTTCTTTCTCTCTCTCTCCTTTCCCTATTTGTGTGCGTGTTCCGGAATTTAGATTGTGGAGACATGTCCCTTTTTTTGTGGGTGTTTTCTGGGGGAAGTGAAGTGGAGGAGGAGGGAAAGAATGAGCAAAAGAGGATGACGATTGCAAGAAACAGACTTTTTCCCTCCATAAAGTGGGCGATGGAGATAGGACCCGGGAATGGAGAGGATGTTTTGTGTCCTGTGGGGTATAATAATACTATTGAAATGCTTCTTATAGTCTCAACAATTTTTTTTTTCTATCCAACCCTTTTCCCGTAACAAATGTTGTCCCAGTAATATTCTCTTTCCTTGATGTGGTTACGGGCAAAAAATGGGGAAACCAAGGATATATGTATGTATATGTAGGTGTGTGTTGAGTAAAGCAAATAAGAGTGGACGGAAGGGGAAGAGGGGAAATGAAAGAAAAACAGACGTGTTGGTATAAAAAGTGAAAGAACAAATACGAGGCAAGAAGAGGGACCAGAGACCAGAGAGTGGCAGGAGAGGAAAGGAAACCTTTAAAAAATGACTCAGAAAGAGAAATTGAGTACATTGAAGACATTGAACGAGAGAGAGGAAGAAAATCGGAGGGAGAGATAGAAACAAAATGAATCAGAGAGGACAAGAGAGAATTGCAGAAGAAATAGGGAGAATTCAAGAAGAAGAAAAAATATTTCAAGGAGAGAAACAACATTAAAGAAAATAACAGACAAAATTATTAAAATGGAAGGTGAAAATTAAAATATAAATAGGGGAATATAAATATAAATAGAAAAATATTAAGGAAAAGACAGTGAGAACAATAAACAGTACACGGAAGAAAGGCAAATAAGGAAAGAGAGGCAGAAGATGGAGGATAAGAGATAACCGAGGGAGCTTTGAGAGGAAAAATAAAGGGAAAACTAAAGGAAAATTACGAGAGAGGAAAAAGGGGAAATAAATAATAGAAAATTAGGAGAGAGAGAAATCAGGAAAAATTTACACAGAGAACGAGGAAAAACTGACACAGAAAGAAATAAGGAAAAAGTAACAAATAGTGAAATACGGAAAAGGTAACAGAGAGAGAAATAACCAGAAATTACCAGAGAGAAATATGGAAACATTAACAGAAAAAAATTAAGAGAAATTAACAGAGAGAGAAATAACCAGAAATTAACCGAGAGAAATAAGGAGATATTAACAGAAAGCGAAATAAGCAGAAATTAACAGAGAGAAATATCGACAAATTAATAGAGAGAGAGAAAGAATGACAAATTACCAGAGAGAGAAATAAGGAAAAATTCCCAGAGAGAGAAATTAGGAAAAGTCAGAAGAGAGAGAAATATGGAAAAATGAACACAGAGAGATAAATACGGAACAATTTATGGAGACCTGAATACGGAAAAAATAAGGGAAAGTTAAATAAGGAAGAATTAACAGGGATAAATAGAGACAAATTAAATGGGAGAAAGGAATAAGGCAAAATAAGGGAGAAATGAGGAAAATTTAGACAACGAAAAAACTAAGAGAGAAACAGGGAAAAATTAATGGAAAGAAAGAGACAAAAATACAAAAAGTAGACATAAATGAAAATGAAACAAGAGGAGACAAATTCAAAGCAAAGCAAGAAAGAGACGGATAATGAGTTTAGATAATAAGAGACATAAATGTGAAAAGTATGGAAACGAGAAAAAAGACCGGAATACAAAGACAAAATGTGTGCAGAGAAATCAGAAAATAAGACAGGATAAACAAGCGAAAGAGCCGTGAGAAAGAAAAGATGTACAAAACCGACCGGAAGAAAGTCTAGGACAAGATACGAATTGAACTAGATAATAGAAGAGAAAGTGTGAAAGCTGTCCACATAAAAATAGAGTGAAAATCCTACGAAAATGGGTAAAAGTGACATAGAAACTAGAATCCCTTCCTTGAATGTTTCTCCTTCGTCTTCAAGAAGAGAAACTCTAGATGTAAAACAAGGTGCGGTTATTCTGTTAAAGGGAATTTGCCTCCAATGCCTTTCTCTTCACCCTCTTGCCTCATCTTCCTACGCCTATTTTCCGGGCTTGGAAAAGGGACTGTTATGAGGCAAGAGAGAAAACGGATTTTTTTTCTGGGGAAATGTCAAGTTTTCCAAGGCCGGAGGACAAAAACGGGATCTGGTTTGGAGGACATAAAGAGGAAAGTGATGTCGATTTCTGTTGATGCAGATGTTTCCTCTCCTTCCGAAGGAAGTTTTTGCTCCCGGCATAGTTACTCTTAGAGCATGGGATCCGTTAATGGCATGACGGAGGATTGGTAATGGGAAAGGAAGAAGAAGGAGGATTGCATTGCATGGAAGGTCGTAGATATATGAAATGGTATGGCCGTGTTGTTGATGAATCCTGAATACTATACGAGAAGTCCCAGACAGAAAATACCGGATGGCGTCTAAATGTGACGAAGTGAATCAAGACAGGAATGTGCCCCCTCAAATAGATGAAAGACTGTATTGAAAGCATCGGTGAAAGCAAAATAGACAACAGGATACTCCGGCACAGAGTGAAAGTTTGAGGGGCAATTGAAGCAACAGAAAGAGAGAAAATGCGAGAGAAGGATAGAGGAAATGAACTCAAAAAATCCTGGATTAAATACACTCAGTTGGAGAAACTAACGGGAGGGAAGTTAAAGAGAACAAATGCAGAGGAATTAAAAGGAAGTTACGTTGAACGACAAAAGAAAGTGGCATGCAGAAACTAAGAGACAGAAAAGAAGATGGGGAAAAATTTTGACGGAGAAAGTGAAAAACAATTAAAGTATATAGCGGTTAGAAAGTGAGCTGGAGAAAGTTAAAGGGTAGCAATGAAGAGTCGGAAAGAGAAATTACGAAAGAAACTGTAAGAGAAAGTACGAAAGAAACAGTAAGAAAAGGTAGGAAAGAAACCGTAAAAGAAAGTGAAAGTAAGAAAGAGAAAGTGAAAGTAAGAAAGAGAAAGTGAAAGTAAGAGAAGAATAAATCGAAACAAAAACAAAATAATGTGAGAAAAGTGAAAGTAAATAAGAGAGAAAATTAGACGAAAAAGGTAAAAGGGAGATGTACAGTGGAAAGAATATGCGACGGAGAAAGTAAAAGGGAAAGTGAGACAAGAAGGCAAAGACAGGCTCAGAAAGTGAAAGAAAACAAATGCGACAGAAACATTGGAAGTGAAAATGTAAAATGGAAAGAGAAACTACAAAAATGAGATTGTCCTTGCAAAAATAGATGAGCTGGAGAAAGTAATAAAGAGAAAATGAGACACAAAACCGTGAATCTTAAAAAGAAAAAAAAATCAGGCAGAAACGGGGAAAGACTGAAAGTGAAATAAATGTTAAAAAAGAATGCTAAGAGGAACAGCTAAAAGAGGGAATGTTACAGAAAAGGAATGAAAGAAGGCGAAAGAAAGAATGTGAAAAAAACCCGGAGAAATTGAGATCAAAAAGGGTTAAAAAACTACAACAAACTCATAATTTGTAATAATTGATTCTGGTTCAAATTACGTGTGCACGCATATCTACCCCCCAATGCAGATGTCCACTTGTTAACCATTATTTGAATTTCCCCGCCATTTTCCTTCTTTTTGAGGCCAATTTGTTTGTGATAACTTTTAAATCATCGTATCTAAATAACTCCAAATTAACTTTTACCTTTTGAAAAGGTTATTCCCAGATATTTTAAAAACTCTTGTGATAGCTTAAGGTCTGTTGGGTCAATTAATGCCGGCCGCCAACCCGGATTATACCCTAATATGCCGGTTTTTTTTTTCAGTTTAACTATCGTCCGTTTTTTCGGAAATTTTAAATGTGCCACCAAAGAATTTAGACATATTGCTTCTAAAACTGGGCAGCATATTTCAAATTTACCTCCAAAATGACAATGAGAAGTTTAAGAGTAAATCTCCATACCTGAATATGCCGGCTTTCCATGCTGACTCACGTGTGACCGGCGTTTTGGTTCCTTCAGCAGTGCTCCCATTTGAAAAGTTGCGCCAACGAACAGGTCTCGAACAAGGGAAAGGAATGATATTTGGGGAAATTGTCGAAAAAAATCTCCTTTATAGGTATTCCAGCTGTCCAGTAACCGGCTAAAAAACGGTGCGTGTGGTCCCAGAAGAAACACAGGGAGACTCAAAGAGAGAGAGAGAGAGAGAAAGGAGATGTTTGTTGGTTGGAGCTTCAAAGGAAACTGATTGGATTCCTCACGGAATGAAGGGATTTTATTGAGGCGCGTGCCAACTGGCTTGCTTTTATATGTGCCTTCTCTCCTGGTCCTCGGCTTCTTTGCTCATCCGCTTGGCTTCGGATTTTATTTTTTGGCGCTTTTCTCCATACGACTTTTTTTTCCTTTTCTCTCTCATTCTCTCTCTCCATCTCTCTCTCTCTTTTTCTCTCTCTTTCTCTCTCTCTTTCTCTTTCTTTCTCTTTTTCTCTCTCTTTCTCTCTCTCTTTCTCTCT
>JAQGBT010002316.1:0-24877 GCA_034698585.1 Disparrhopalites patrizii
GTAACTTGTAATTGTAACTTGTAATTGTAACTTGTAATTGTAACTTGTAATTGTAACTTGTAATTGTAACTTGTAATAGATTGTAACTTGTAATTGCAACTTGTAATAGATTGTAACTTGTAATCCTAAATTATTCAAACATGTATATGAAAGTTATTTTAACGCGAACGTGTGGATTAATGACATCCTTTCATTACCTCTGTTGTAGCTGTTGACTCCAACTTTCCGGCAAAGCTCCCACCCAGCAGTGGCTGTGTTTGTTGCTGCTGACTTTGACTAGAAGCCGAACGCTTAAGTGATTCGCTTCGTGACATGACTATTATTGGATATGCGAGACGAATCTGAAGCAGACAAGTGCTTCTTGCACGAGCAATGAGCTATTTTTGACTAAATCCCGAATCTACAGCTAGACAATAACAGTAGTGTCTTCTATTCACAATCCAGTGTTGCTGGTTTAACTGGATCTCCGTTCTGTGAATATAAACAAAAAATTACGCTATTATAATCGATTTTCACTTGTCACCTTTACACTAAATCGTTTAAAAAGTGTTGCGTAGATAATGTAGATATTAGATATATATACGTATAACATTCGCCCACTATAAGTGTATCAATAACATCCAGTCGAAACGAACCGAATGTTTACACTAGTTACTGTCTCGTATATGCACCTATACTAACCAAAACCACCACACTATACGCAAATATAGTTACGCTTGTGAGGTGTAAGGAGTTATCATTAGGACAATATTATTATTATCAGTAATATTAATGTAATGCACCGATGTACCTAATTATTAGCTCAATAGAGAAAATCAAGTACGTAGTACCTATATCGTCGTTTAAGTATCAAAACTGACCAAGTCCTATACAATCCTTATGTACGATAGTCAACTTTGACACTTAAGCGACGATATATGTATATACTCAAACATAACGGCTTTCCTGTGTTGTTGTTGCATGTACCAATTAAGACGAAAAATTCCAAAGATGTAGCGCAATTGTTAAAGTGATATCAAAGATTATTATTTATTATTAATTAATTATGACTGAGGGTAAACCGGAATAATGAATGACGAAGATTACTACGCGAAACGGCAAATGATGACTTTGGACTTACAACAATTTAATATTTATTTGCTCCTTAAGTTTAGTATAATAACTGGTAACTTCGTTACACTTTTATTAGTATTATTTACTGGCAGGTTAATACACATCGGTGCTTCTTGGCACTTGCTTATTTTCGACCAGATGTGGAGACGGAGACACGGAGAGAATACTTATGCACTTAATTATTATCATATAGCTGCATTTTCTCGTCTATACGACAAAACTATGGTCATACAAAGTCACTAAGTTTCAAAACAAGTCTTTTTTGAACGGATACACTGGGTTTATTACTGTTTCAGAGTCACAGGCGAAAGCCTTTTTTCGAAATTGACTTGTCCTCAAAAAGTTTCTTCACCATTATCACCTGCAAGTAAAATAAAAATAATAATTATAATTGTGGTGAACAAGTAATAATCATAATATGTACATATTATATGTATAAATAAATAAATAGAAACGCTAACTTAAAACAGTTTTCACACCAGTTTGAATCAATTTTCAAAATAATCCTTAATAAATCGAATGAAATTACCTGAATAAACCCAACCGTAACCACAATAAATAAATTAACAAAAGACCAGAAGTTCACACGCTCAAAATTGTGCTCGGAAACGCTTCGATCTCGAGACTCCACTTCCCGGAATTCTTCTTGTACTCGGATGATCCGATGTAGCGCAATCCGCACCAAATCAGTTTTTGTCTGTACAAAAGTGAAAAACCATTTGAGACTAAAATAAAAGGATATTTTTACAGTTTTACAGTCAAGAATTCAATTGTTTCAGCGCGAACAGTCAACCACACAGTGTACTAATATTACATATGCATATATAGTATATATACACATAATATACTATAACTAACTTCAGCTGTTTTTGGCCACATTTGTACAAGAGAAGCATATTTATTGAATTCTGAATGACATAATAATAGGACTTACAGAAATTTCATCCACAGTCATGTCATACTGTCCTTCCGGTACAAAATCAATATCGTCATATTTACCCCAATGAGCTTCTTCATCGTCCTCTATACTGATCCCGAAGGCCACGGTCTTGACACTAAAATGACTGAATGTGTTGTCAAAGCACAACTTGTAAAGTCCGTCCACGGCGATGGGGAAACTGTTGTTACCAAAATCAAAAATATAGTAAACCTTGAACTTATAAGTACACATGAGTGTGAAGTTTTTAAAAAAACTTACACTATCATACATCATACATTTGCTGTCCCTTCACTCTGCTTCAAAATGACGAATTAAAACGTTTTGCATACCTGTGCGAAGATTCTGATTTGCGGAATTCGGTAACCATCGGCCTGGAGTAGGGGTCAAGGGTTTGGAAGTTAATGTCCAACTCCCCTTGACTGGCCGCAATGACCGTGTAGTCTATAAATAAGGTCTTATTGACGGCTTCGTGAACCATTTCAAAAAAGCACTCTTCCGCCCCAGCCGACACCTTTATCGTCAAATCCGAAGCCTCCCCAATGAGCAACAATGCACCTCCCAGTACAACTAAAGATGCCCACCCAGGAATTGACTGAACCATTTTTTCTGTCTCTATCTTTAATAGCACTGTCAGTCCCTGCAATTTGGAATTATTTTTTGGTACACGTATACGTACTATTTTCACAAAATAACAGAACTTGTGTGTTGATTTTGCCAGTTGTGTATCAAACCAAGAACACTTCTCAATTAGCTCTTTTACGACTTAACACATATTGAGTTACGGAAAACGTGCTGCTGAATTTTCCACACAGAAAGAGGCGTTTTGCAATCATTATTGGTCGTGAGTCGTAACCTTTAACTAAATAACTTACTATTACTTAAATGCAATTATAAATAGTCGTGTGTGTATGGATGGAAGCCACTGAGTAATTGCCGTTAAAGTTAAATGAATGTTCCGAATCAATCGAATCTCTAAAATTATCAAGATGGGCTTGAGTCTGGTGGTGATCCACCCGGTGGGTGAGTGAGTTGTCAGTTCGCCTAGCACAAGCCACGAGGAAATGAATAATTACAGGTATTTGGGTATATCAGACTAAAAACAAATACAGTGGAAAATTGCTTCAATCAATCCCTCCATCCAAAAACCCAAATGACTTGGTTAATGTTGATACTGGTATACATACATATTATTACGAATATTAAAACACGAAAGCTCCTATGGCCGTAACACTCTGAATGTAGTGAATACGAATAGTGAAGCAAGCAATATCAGTACTATCAGTATCTTCCAATTTGGAACATCAACTAACTACAGAATTATATCAATATCAGCTCAGCAAACCTAGCATGTATGTATGTAAAACAGTACCAACTCCCACCTAATACATACTATAAACAATGATTCTTTTTAATGACACTCAATCGACTCTTATCCGCATGTAAGTACTTACTGCAAGTGCATAAAAGTACAAAGGTCAATCACAATAACTCATTCTTGTCAGATAACACTTGTCCGTAAGTCCGTACGCACCACACACACATTCTACACAACAACCAGCTAACCAACAACACATGGCATTTTTCCGTTCAAATTACATCAACAACAACCACAGGGAACCATTGCTAAAGCAACATTTGGATTTGGAAGCGTTTGTCTGATGAACTAAGCAGAAACCTAAAGGCAGAACAGAACTTATTACTTGACATTGGTACTGAAAGGTGCAAGTACTTTTACACGTATTGTGTGAACAAGAGTTATCTACAGCGACAAAAGTGATCAAACATGACAAAAGATAAACAGCGATAAAAACGCTCGAAGTGGGATGAGAAATGAGGGGTTCCAAAATCTAGGTTCTTAACAAAAATACATGCACTATGGGGACTATGGCTATATTGGTGTATCCCAATTAACCATGTGCACGAAAGCTTTTTAGCAGTTTACTTTTTTTTTACATGGGGAAATGAAAAAGGATCACAACAAGACGAGCAGCATTGAAAATGCCAATTTAATCATCCGATAAGATGCTGTTTAAGTACTTAAATGAAACAAAGCCAAAATAATGCTTTTGTGAATTCCAAATAATAATCTATGATACACATTTCAATGGCAAGGTCATGCAAGAAAGTACACAAACGTATTTTTGTACGAAATGAAATCGAATGCTAGTAATTTAACAATTAGCTACAACCTACAAACCTACGACAACTGTACTTGCTCAAGCATGACAATGCATTTATTAAATTGCATGCGTATATTGCGTATTTGATTTTGAAGTTCGCTAACAACGAACATAAACAGAAAATTCCATCCAACAAAATTGAAAAACAAATGTCTTACCCCAAACACCGACGTCCTTTCAGGAAAGCGCGTCGACGTATACAGGAACTTTGACCCGTCAAATCACTGAAATCAACGAAAACGCGAACGAAAAGTCACTACAGAATTTGTTTGCTTGGATGAAAATAAAAAATTGTGGTTGAAAATGGATTCAAAATATTTGAGCACCCATAAAACAGAGGAAAAGAGAAAACTCAATGTAAGTGTAATTTAATTGAACTTGAAAATAACTGGACGGTGGGATGGAGAATTGGAGAAGGGGAGAAACTGGAGGATTTTACTCATTCTTCTGAATTTGTCGAGGAAAATTAAATGCTTGACTTTTTGGAAAAAATTAATTTTGACAAGAATTAAAAAAAAGGGAGCAGAAAAGAATTTTTAGGTGTGGACACGGTGACCATGAAGAACAGAATAGAATGCAAAAAGAATGCGGATGAGTGTTCTTGTTCTTGTCTTCTTGTGCGTCCCTTTAATTTTAATCTTTAAAATCCCGAAGCAAATGCCAATGTATTTGTATGGCTCAGAGTCGAGAGGGAAAAAAGGACATATTTTTCCTTGGCGCCGCTCACGTCACGTCTCTACATTTATACAGGGTGGTTCAAGGATATCCATCCTTGCTTATTTTCTCTGGAGTACAGAGTGCCTCGCGTGTTCACGACTCACCACACCCGGAGTCAGTGGAAAAATTTGATTTAATTTCCATTATATGTATATACCTAATTATATTACACAATCGTGGGTAAGGAATGACAGCCGAAAAAATATGAATTAAAATTCGAATTAAAATACGTGTTTTTCCTAATTATGAATACAAATTTAAATTTCGGATATCTAGAATATAAATAATTCCAATACAATTTTATTCAAATATTCAGACATATAAGTATTGAAATGCTTTTCGAATAGTTTTGAAAATTTATCTGCAATGCAAGGCATAAGTAGCTGAAAATAAACGCAAAATGAATACACAAAATTATAAATTGACTCCGCAACTCTGATTCTGCAAGAATCGATGCTTTGACGGACGAAACCGTTATATTACTGCCCAGGCAATTGAAAAAATCATCGGTACAATACCTTGATTTTTCCAAAAAAAACTTGTCCGAAGACGGGAATACGAAGACGGGAAGACGGCAACATAAAGAAGGAATTTTCGAATAATACCAATAAATTATCGGAATCCAAATGTCAACTTTTGAATCCGAAGAATTATTTCTGAAGTATTTGTAATTATAAATTCCTAAAATATTTTTCTGACAAAAGTGTTTTCCGATACAAAAACTAATTCCGATTTGAATTCGAATACCGATTCGGATGTCATGCCTTGCAATCGTCTTCATCGTCTCTCCAAAATTAAATCAAAGAAATTTCCCGTTTCAATCACAATTAGGTAAATTGTTTTGTTTTAGCTCCAAGGTCAAACATGTGATCAGGTTTTTTTTCTAAAATCCAGCATATTATTGTATTTCTGGGTCTACGAGATAATACAAGAACAAAAACCCAAATCCCACAACAAAAAATATTGGCCATATAATCCAAAATCACAAATTTCAGCTGCTTCAAAATAAAACTTAATCCCGACAAAGTTTTAGGTGGGATTTACGGATTATGAGATTATTACCATGTCCTGTGTCATCCCGCATTTCCCAATTTTGCACTGTAGACATGCTGAAAAGTGTTCATTTTTTTTCATTTTTGATGTAATACATACATAGAAGGCAACAAAACGTTTTGCTAATTACATCTGCCTAAATTCAATTTTTACAAAAAATCATGTGAAAAATTTCATTGGATTTTTGGTTATTCGAGGCTCCAACTGACCTTATCAAATAATTTCGTTAGCTGAATTTGTACACAAATTTATATATAGCTATAGCTATAATAGTTAGTTTGTTAGTTGGGTTTTATTTATCCTATCGATACATTTCCGAAACCTTTACAACAGCAATCCATTGATACTTTGATACAGTAAATTCGCTTTATAAACATAATTTTGTGTCTGGTAATCACATTATTTATCAATGTTCACATTTCTTATGTATTTCGTAGTAACAATTTTATACGCATGTTCATCTCGCACTTTAAAGAGGGGAAAAATAAGAAGAAAAAACAGCAATAAACAGTATATCAAGTCTTCAATCTTGTATTTCCGCATGCATTCCAGCACAAGGCTTCAAGTTTTGATCGATTCTGTCCAGAATTGTAGCTGTAGATTTAATAACATCTTGATTTGACGGACGTTTCCTTCAGCTTTCCCTGTGGAACTGTGTTACGTTGGATAATTGTCATGTTGAATATGATCCGATTTGTGGAGTAAAAAAAAATGCGCCACTCTTTTGACCAAATCAAAATCTCTCACGGCATGTTGCATGTTATGTACCGGCTGTGTGAATTTCCATAACAAATAACTGGGACAAAAGGTCTCATTGCCAATGGAAGCAAGGTCATATTTAATGAAAGCTTTTAACCCAGACCCATAGGCAATAAGAAAGAGAGATAATTTTCAGACCCAATAATATAAGTGCAGAGAGAGACATGCAGCAAACGAGGTAGCTAATGATATAAAGCAAACCACGTTATCAGTTTGCCCCTTTAATACTAATAATATTAATTTTCATACAATTTATCTTTTCCACCAGAAAATATACATTTGGTTGAATAATAGCATTGTCATTTTAATACCAATCTTTGAAAATCAAATTATGGCTACTGCACAATAGCAACACGCGCGGAAAATTTTTTATTGGCTGATTGACAGTGAAATGGAGTTTTTATTGAAAAGGATAGAAAAGAATGTTAACAGAAGTGCCTTCCATGGAACATTTTCGTAATTGCATACGCCATCGGCCAGCCCAATAAGATCGAACACAAAATGTGTGGAAGCAAAATTAATTTGGACATCCTGGTAGCCGCTACAATTTATTTGCTGCTTCCGGCCAGAACCAGCGCAGAAACGTCCAAATACGATGGGTGAGAGCTTCCAAAATATTTCTTCTGCATTTGTATAAAAGAAACCGAAATCGGGAAAAATAATTATTTCAAACGGAAATCTCAAGATTTTCAAGTATCTCATTTCAAGTTTTTAGACGGGAAAACAATTTATCGTCTTCAAATTTTCACGTGTATTTGTGCGTCATACATTCTTGCATTTTAGAGAAAGCCACGGTTTTACGACTTCTTGTTTCGTTCTAATAAAAGAGAGAAATAATATAGCATTTTTTTCTTGCACCACTGTTTTATAAAGGTAATAACACATTTCTTGCAGTTTACAGGTGTGGCGGGTGGTGCCAAGGACGGAAGAGGAAGTGAATTCCCTGGAATCTCTCCATGACCAGCTGGACTTCTGGACGGACCCGGCTGTAGGAGGACCCACGGACATGATGGTCCAGCCAGGATCCGCCAATGACACTCTCTTCCAATTATTCCACCGGCATGGAATGGAACCCCGTTTGCTCATCGGGGATGTGGCTTCGCTCGTGGAGGCGGAGCCCCACCAGCGAATTTCCGTTCGCAGAAGAATTTCCGGGATGAATTGGAAGAGTTATCAAAGCTCGATGGCGGTAGGCACAGTATCCTCATGTTGAATTATTATTATTATTATTATTACCTAAATCCGTCCAAAAATTTCAATTCAAAGTAATTTATAGTTGATGAGAAACTTTAATATATATTAGATCAACAAGTGGTTAGACGACATTTCCCAGAAGTTTCCCGCTCTCACGAAGGTCTTCACCATCGGAAAAAGCTCGGAAGGTAGGCCCTTAAAGTTAATTCAAATTGGAACGCCTGATGGCCCGGGAAGGAAGAAAGCCTTTTGGATAGATGGTGGTAAGTCTGCACAAAATATCTTGATGGCATTATTGCAATGTTTGTTACTATATATACATTTGTTTCAGAGTAAAAGTACAAAATTTAGGGCCAAATGGAAAATCTTAAGGGCAATTGTCAAAATTTATTTAAGGGCAATTGCCAAAAATTATTTAAGCGCACTTGCCAAAATTTACTCAAGTGCAAATGGCAAAATGGAAAACTTTTGTTACTAACAAATGAAAAAAAAGTTTTTTAAAGCAAATAAACAATAATATTTTCTTCAACAGACGAACGAATTTTCTTAAAACAAACTAACAAACAAACAAATATTTGTAAAGCAAATGAACAAATTTTCTTCAAACAAATGAAGAAATTTTCGTAAAGCAAATGAAATTTTTTCTTAACACAAACCAGCAAATTTTCTTGAAGCAAACAATTGTTTTTCTGAAATTAAGAAAAAACATTTTCTAAAATCCAATAAAAAATTTGCTTCAAACAACTGAACAAATTTTCTTAAAGCAAATTAACGAAATTTCTTAAAACAAATTACCGAAATTTCTTAAACCAAATGAACAAATTTCCTAAATCCAGTGAACAAATTTTCGTAAAGCAAATGAACAAATTTTCTTAAAGCAAATGAACAAATTTTCTTAAAGCAAATGAACAAATTTTCTTAAAGCGAATTAACAAATTTAGGCACAAGCGCATTCTTTTTGAGTTTTAAATAAATTTTGACTGGAAAACCTTGTGGAATATTTTTGTGCAGGCTTCCACGCACGAGAATGGATCTCTCCAGCAGTTGTCACATGGTTCATCCACGAGCTGCTTGCTAACCATGAGAAGTACAAATCATTGCTCAATGAACTAGACTTTTACATTCTCCCCCTCGCCAATCCAGATGGCTACGAGTTTTCCCGAAAAGGAAATCGCTTCTGGAGAAAAACGCGCAGTCGCACCTCCAAACCTCGATGTCTTGGTGTGGACTTGAACCGAAACTTTAACTTTCACTGGAACGGCCCCGGAAATAGTGCCAATCCATGTTCTGAGATTTACAAGGGCCCAGAAGCGTTCTCGGAGCCGGAGGGCAGAGCAATGTCGACGTTCATAGCCCAGAGGAATGTTAGCGCCGCGGACTGGAAAATCTATACGTCCATCCATAGTTACCTTCAGGTAACATTGATTTTATTTTAATTAAAAATGATAATAATTTTAAGTAAAATCCAAGCACTATGAGAATTTTTGAAGTAATTATAACCGTTTGTTTCAGGTCATTCTAACCCCGTGGGGCCACACCAATCAACTCCCTCAGGATTACTCTGAGTTGGTAAGTAAATATTCGTTTTCTATTCTAATGCCTGCACCAACATTAATAATTGTAAGCCAATTATATTCACGGATAAATAAATAACTGTAAATAAAAATACGATTCAACAGAAAAGTCTGGGTTTAAAAGCAGCCACGGCTATAGCCCAGCCTTACAACACAAAGTACAGGGTGGGTTCAGTTCCAGAAATATTTTATTTGGCGGCCGGTGCCTCAGACGATTGGGCCAAAGGGTCCGGGTTTTTTAAGTACTCCTACACAATCGAAGTTCGGGATTTAGGACGCTACGGCTTTCTCCTCCCACCATCCTTCATTGTGCCCACGGCAGAAGAAACTTGGCGGGGGATAATGGTCATGGCCAACCATGTGATTTAAACCGAGAAAGCATATCTCAGCGACAAGACATCTAGCCCACATGCTTAATTTCACATGGCCGTCCTAGAGCTTTTCATCATCATTCATCATCGAAGCTATAAATTTGGAAATAGTACAATTGACACTAGATTTGCAATAAAATTGTGCTACTAAAGTAATTTCTTGCATATAACGTCCGCCGTCCATCTCATACGATGACTAAATAGGAGTCACTGAAAATTTCACGCATACAAAATCCTTACATCTTTCAACCAGGTGGGTCAACCGAGCTAACAAATTTGCGATATTTTAAGGCAATTATGAAACATCGTTTCATTCTGCCTTCGAAACACGCGCAATAAAACCGGCAGAAAATAGCTAGATGTTTTTATGACAAATTAAACGTTATGCAATACAGTGGAGTCTCTATATAACAAGTCTCTTTATAACAACAATTCTCTGTAACAACATTATTTTTCCAGCCCCCCGTACATGTAAGGTGCATATTTATTGTTCTATATAACAGCCTTTCCCCGTAACAATATTTTTAGATTTCCCTTCAGAGTTGTTGTATAGAGACTCCACTGTTTCTATTTACTTTCATAATATTCGACTTTATTCATGAATGTACCCCAGAACAGAAGTAAAACAATTTCCGATTCAATGGATTAGGGATGGCAGCGATTCGATTCAATTAAAGTGCTTCAAAATTTGATTTGGTTCGAACCCGTAAATCGAATCATAAATTTTAACTGAAATTAGATTCATGCGATCCATTATTTAAAACAAAATTTTTGGATATTCTTCCGAGGCAGAGCAATATAACCATCAAAATGTTGCACAAAATTTAAATCGAAGGTAAATATAATATCAAGGTTACTTACATTTATTTGAATTATTAGGTTTCATTGTATGCTTAAAATTTCCAAAATCGAAAAAAAGTGTGTCACAATCATATATTTTTGGGATCGTTTGAATCATGTTTCGAACGCTTGAATGGAACCAAATCGGACCATTTGCATAATGAATCGGATCGAATTTCGATCCGATTAGGGCTTTGAAACGAATCGAACTAAAAATTTTGGATTAAAGCGGATCGTTGCCATACGACTTATCCAATGGATAGTACGAAACAAATTTGAAATGTGTGTGACGCTTAGACTGGACAACCAAGCATCGGAAGAATTGTAGCTGTAAATCAGTCTCATTTTATCCTCATTCCCCCGGTTATTCCAGCCAATCAGGATTACTCCAGCAAACAGTGAACCCGGTTCCAGTGACCTTTTTGTCGGAGGTGAACAACACAATGTAGGGAAAAGGGGTGAAAGATGCCGTCGCTTGCACCGGCCCGTCATGCCTCCCGCTCAGTCTGTACGAATTCCGACGTGAAATAATAAAATAAAAGGGTTTTCTCATAAATATCACAATGAACCTCAGCATTTAAATTGCTGTACGAAACAGCGTAAAAATTCCTTGTCAAAAATCATCTTACTGAAAACAAAGACGAATGAGCTACTTGTACTTACGAAGCAATTTGTTTGAAACTTGTTCCAGGGTAATAATTTACTGCGTTCAGATATCCATAAGGGTACAGTTCGTAAACTTCAATGACATCCCGTCCTTCCTCCGTATCCACATCCGTGAGTTCAATGTGTTTGAATTTGAGCACGTCAGAGGGATTTCGATTCTTCTGGGTCTGAATGACCAATGCGAAGTAATCATTGTTGTCGTAGTGCGTTTTCCCACGAGGATACGAGAATTCCCCCTCTGGCGTGTCCACAAAATGCGTTTTCGTGCCAGTGAATGTCAGGTTGCCGGACATTTTAATTGTAAATCCATTCCCCCGAGTTGTGTTTGCCGGATAAGTTGAATGCACAACGAAAATCACTCGGGCTTTCAATCTTAATTCCAACGTGTTCCGTGGTCTGTACAAATTGAATGAGGGAATTATTATCAGCAAATTAGTTTCATTTTGGGACAATTTTTATTGTATCACCGGACAGATTAGTATTGACGTTCTGATCAAAGGAACAATAATGTAAATTACGTACAATTCGAATTCCCGGAATCCATCTTTGCTCCATGTGTACACGGAAACACCGTCCCACCTGTACCATGGATCGGGAAGTTTTTGGTAGGACAGACTGACAGTTTCTGACTCTCTTTCAGGCTGGAAAACCCAGACGCAGAATTCGGCGGCTGTGAGTTTAGTTTCAAGTTTGTAATCGATGTAAAAGAGTCGACGCTGCGTGTACATTAATCCACCGCAATCTTAAAATTTGGGATGAAAAGTTGTACAAAGTCATAATTATGAAAATTATCAGTGTATGTAAATTATTTCAGATTAAACTATAGGTGTATACTTACGACTAAAATGATAATGTTCCCAGATGGCCGGTCCGATGAATTCAGAGGCATCTTTTGAGTCTTCCACAAAAGTAGCTATACAAATACATAAAATCAAATGATTTTGATATACCACCCAAAAAACAAGTACCAATTCATTCCGTTTCTTATGAAATTGTCAAACTGATTCTCACCTTCTGCCGCAATCACCTGTACACAAAATGGCGTCATTAAGCCAAGTAAAATCCATACAGGAATGTCCTTCATTTTCGGTTGTACAAGAATATGCTAGGTGGCAATTTTGCGGTAGATTAATTTAGACAAAGTGGCAGGTAGATGTTTGCACAAATTTGTAGTAGTATAAAAAAGGATACTTTTGGAATTTACAGTGCACTTAGCATGACTTCACGAGATGCTCCAGTTTAACAAATTGCAACTGGTTAAGCCATGTTAGCTCCTGCTCTATTTATACTTGACATCATTTGGTTCATCAAAATTTAGACGCAATTAAAAGATTGAACTTTTTTAAATGATGGCACAAATCGTTTTAGCTAAGTGAACGTTGAACCGGATTCAAAATCGCGTCCCAAAATAGCGACAGTCCGTGTCGGACATCTGAAATTTGTCCAGTGCAATAATCGAAAGAGTTTTCCATATTGACTCAGAGGTATTCTTTAGTCATTTACACGAAATAAAGATTTGTTTTAAGCCATTTAAGGACACTTCATTTGGTTGACAGTCAGGTTTGGAGTGCAATTTGTAAATAAATTTTAGTGATGGAAAATTTCTGTTAGACTCCGCCGGGTGCCTCTAGTATTCCTTGAGGACCCACAGCTGCTGTGCGTCCTGATAACAATATTTCAAGTGGCAACTTTACTCTCAAAATCAGAGGCTCCAATTAAAACAATCAGAAAATTCACGGGAACAAACAAGAACTTTCGGATACTACAAATTTTGTATTTGTCATGAAAATAGCGGTTGACACGTGGCTTCGCATTTTTGTATGAATAAGATTGTACATCTGCCGGCGAAAAATAAATCCCATCATCCAGAGATCGCACTACCATGGAGTCTCTCTATAACAACCCTGACGCGAAGGGCAAAACATATTGTTACAGGGAAATGTCGTTATATAGAACATAAAATATTTGATTTTCGTGTACGAAGAGCGGAATACATAAATAAGGTTGTTATATAGGGATGTTGTTATAAGGAAACTTGTTATAGAGAGACTCCATTGCATTAATTCAGCTGAATTTTCAGTTTCTTGAATGCAAAAGAAATTAATATAAACTATTCGATGCATCCATTTTTAGTTGGCGAATGGCTTTTTCGCTTTTTATTGGCAGCATTATAAATTAATTAAACGTTCTGTCGTACACAATATATTTTTTTTTTTGCTTCCCGCCTTTCTTGACATAAATTCACGGGAAGTATTTCAACCGTACTAAAATGACAAACGGTGTAAAATAATAATTAATATGGGTAAATACGTACAAAAGTAACTGTTTTTCTTTTTCATTTTCAAAACTGTCAATATTTTTTCATATAATTCAGTCAACAAAAATTCTTGTTTTCATACGTTTGTCTATAGTACATAATGTTTTGTAAGCCATTTGTCCCTGCTATATTTTATGAAAGCGTTTCATTTGATCAAATTTTCATATTTTCCGCGTCATTTACGCTAATTTTGGTATTTTAAGCAGTTGTAAGGATGAGCGGCAACTTGTCAACGTAGTTGATCCTTCTCAGTCAAGAAATGTTTGCAAAATCAAGTTTGCAGATTTAAAAAAAGACATATTTTCTTCCACTAAAAGTTCCTAAAGAAATCTGGAAAGGGTTACAAGACTTCTGGAACAATCTTGGATGTTTTGGGTGACTTGAAGATGCCAGAGAAGAGAACATCATTGTTGTTGGAGTTGTCAACAATAAAGAAGAGGAAGGGTCGGTTGATGTCATAGCGACTGAGGGGATGGAGGCGTCCCTGGCGGGACATGAGGAAGATGGTGGCAGCCGAGGCCTCCGCCCCCTCCTCGTTGACCTCCAGGAAGCTCTTGTGGATGGCCGTGTCAAAGGCGAGGCCGGCCTTCTCGGAGAAATCCGTCAAATTGGCATGTTCAGGACTGAACAAATCCGACACGCCCAAAGACTTCAGGACTGGCGTAAGCTCCAGCGTTTGCTCCAACTTGAATTTCGGGAAGAGGATCTCCACCTCGTCATTGAAGGAGTAGTCCTCGTTCTTGTAGTTGCGCAGATTGTCCAGGGCATTGTAGAAGCTGTCCGCATCCAGACGACTGATCGTCTCGTTCATCGCCCCGGGCACGAAGGGCGGGAGGAAGATGACCATGGAATGGGTATTGCCCTTGTAGGGCAGGTCGATAATGTACGACTGGAGGTGACTTGCGACTCCTGGAAAGGTAATCATTATAATTAATTAAATAATTTTAATAAATTTAATAAATAAATTTAATAATAATCTAGTAAATAAATTTAATAAATAAATTTAATAATATTCTAGTAAATAAATTTAATAATAATCTAGTAAATAAATTTAATAATAATCTAGTAAATAAATTTAATTTTAAATAATGAAATGTAAATAAATTTAATTTTAAGTAAATATAAATGAATGTATTAATTTAAGGAAAACGCGTAAACTAATTATAACTATTATCTTGAAATACAGAATACCACAATGAATTTGTCTCACCATGTCTGAAATTGCCCTTCAAGTACATGAATTTGGTCTGTGTGATTTTGGTGGGCAAATAAAAGAGTCCGAGTTTGGTCTTTTCCTTCTCAAATTCCTGCTCCCATTTCCCTTTGAAGTACACGGAGCTGGCCAGGGCGATGCGGGAGAGGGGACTGAGCTGTCCCTTGGGGATAATATCCTGGATCTTCCCTCTCGTGGCCATCTCCACCCATTTGTTGATCTTCCTGGTGGCGTCTTCGGGCTGGGAAAAGTCCAGGAATTGGATTGATTCGTCCTGGAAGTTCCTCCGGATGCACATTTTCACGGGCTCGCCCTCCGCGAAGAAGAGGCGGTTGGCGACGGAGAGCTCCACGGAGCTCTCGGAGGAATTCCGGAGGAGGCGGACTTCCGCGAGGAACTTCTGGAGGAGCTCATTCTTCGTCTCGTTTGACCGAAGAACTTGACGAAGTTCTCGCTCCGTCCGGCCTTTCGCTCCGAAGAGGGTCAGACTCAAGGCTTGGTGGATGATGTGCGGGGAGAAGAACAAATTTGTCTCTTCGTCCTGCAATCAAAAAATGTCGAATTCATTTCATCTCTAAAATCTACATTTTTAATTACTTTCATCACCAAAATCCAAATTTTTAATTAATTTAATCTCTTAAATCCAAATTTTTAATTACTTTCATCTCCATAATCCAAATTTTTAATTCCTTTCATCTCTTAAACCAAATTTTTAGATCATTTCATCTCTAAAAAATCTAAATTTTTAATTACTTTCATCTATTAAATCCAAATTTTTAACTCATATCATCTCTTAAATAAATTTTTTTAAATTTCTTTCATCTCTAAAATCCAAATTTTTAAATCACTCTTGCCTTTTCTGACTAAAAACACGCCCATAATAATTCCCGCCTAAATGCCCTTTGAAACATACACAAATTTGTTTCAGCTTTTGCAGGGTCAAAAAGTCCACGAAAAAAACAAAAGCCATAAGAAGCACTAATTCGTTTCACAACAAAATTTCTCTCTCTCCTTCAGCAAGACGAAATAGTGCATAGATAATCTCATCTCCGTAAGCCCTTCAAGTGTCAACGTAATTGTCGCCTTTCATTTTTCCTGTACAAGAATTTCCTTTTTTCCCCCTTGTTAATGATCTCACTTTCCTCTCGCGACTCAACGACTCCCCAAAAATATTTTCCTTTTTCGTTCTATACTATAACAGAGCAAATGAGGAAAGAAAAAACGTTTTCAACTATCGTACTCTATACACATGTTTGAAAACAAAGGAGAGAGAGAAAAAACTTTCACAAAAAAAAAATATATACTGTCATAACATTTACCATTTATGATACAGATAAGCACATTTGGACAGGTGTGGGAATATGAGGGGTATTCCCACACATTATATAGCAATAGAATCACATGGGGGCATTAAAGGGAGAGAAATCAGATAGAAAATGAGGGAGGAAATCGGGGAGAAAAAATAAAAACAATGGGCCTGTGACTGAAAACAACCTGGAAGAGGATGTGAGAGAAACTGAAGAAAGAAAAAAAAACGAAAAAACTGGGAAATAAGAAATAAAATAAAGGAAATAGCAGAAAATAACAGAGCAAAATGGGAACTAAAAAAAGGGGGAAATGGAAGATGAAAGAGCAAAATTTGGGAGGAAAAGCTCACCTCACTCCTCAATTTATGGAAGAGATCGAAGCTGAATTGCATCTTCCCGTAATTCGGCGGTCTCTCATCCTCCAGAATGATCCCATTCTCCTCACTTTCCAGCTTGAGCTGCTCTTGTTTGGGCTCCGGCGGATGTTCGGGTGAGGCGGGAGGAGGGAGGAATTCATCTGGGCCGTCAAAGCACTTTTGCTCCTCCACCGGCCCGGCTCTCACCCAAAAACTTCCCACCAATAACAATAATACAAGGGAGGATCTCCAGGAAAAAAGTTGGTATTCCCTCATCATGATCAACTTCCTTTTATCCCCCGAATTTTTATTTTTTTTCTTCCAAAATAAGATCAACCCAACTTTCTATATTACACACAAAAGTGAACAGCACTTTTCTCACCAAATCTAATCTCCGTCTCTCTCTCTCTCTTTTCCTCTTCAGGAAAAAAAAACTTTCTCTTCACTTCCAGCCCCAATCTATATTTATATTTCCCCAACAATATCTCTCCAGGTCACCGTCACATATTTCCCTTCCCAAGCCTCCTGTATTAACTGGAAAAACACCACTTTTCCTGGAAGAAAGACACGGAGTAAAAACAAACAAAGGAATTCCTCTCTCGTCCACTCTTAGCACAAGAATGAGAGGAATAAATGAGAGGAGAAGAGCGAAAAAAAAAATTAAATCCCCCCAATAATGCCAACAAGAGGAAAAAGCTTCTAGAGAAGTGGCCAAGAGTCACTCAAGCATTTGTAAGGGAAAGAGTGTGTAAAATAAAAACTTTTTTTTTTAGCCACTCCACCAAAAAGCTCTTGAGGTGTAAAGTAAAAGGAAAACGCCTCAAGAAATTCTCTGTTTGCAGTGGGAATTTCCAACGTTGTGGACGTACACCATCATTTTATATGTATGTCTTATGTGAAGGAAGCCGGATTTTTATAAATGAAAAATAGTCGTTGACTATACAAGAAAAATCCAAGGCACTAAGTCACAAGGTTGGAATGTCTATGGGGAATTCCCATCTCTTTCTCTATCTCTCTCTTTTATATACAACTTTACTCCACTTTTATGGGCTTCTCCTTATATCCAGTATATGTCACTATACGTGTAACTATCTCAAAAACAACAATCGTTGGACCAAACATCTTTTACGTGTGTTGCAAAGTGCCTTTCTTAGGATTACACCTGAGATATATAGTGACACACACACCGTCATTGATGACGACCACTCTCCCTTTTTTCCCCTCGAAAGCTCCCTTATATTCCATGTACAGGAGACTCTCACTATACCAGCACCCTATCTGCACATGAAATTGTGCTGTTATAGCGAGCTGTTATAGAAAATTGGATAAAAACAAATTGGATTAATTTAATTAATTTAATCAATCCAGTGGAGTCTCTCTATAACAACACTGGAGGGAAGAGCAAAAAATGTTGTTACTGGGAAATGTTGCTATATAGAACATAAAATATGTACTTTAGGTATATGTACAAAGGGCGGACAAAGTAATGTTGTTATATGGACATGTTGTTATAAAGAGATTTGTTATAGAGAGACTCCACTATAATATTAATTAATCAAGACCAATTCCTGGTGATAGCTTCATATCTTAATGAAATATTTCAATATTAGCGCAATTGTACTAAAACGTTTAATTTTCGTTGAAAAAGAAATAAATTTGTGCGATTGAGAAGTTCTGCAGAAGCTATTGAGAAGCTATTGAGAAGTATTGCAGTTATAGAGAAAAGTTAATAGTTAAAAGGGTTCTTGATGGTGGCTGAATGCTGTTTGAGAAAAAAAAAGCTGTTATAGCGAGAGAAATGTGGTCTTGGGAAGGAAAAATCCTTCTGCTATAGCAAAATGCTGTTATAGCAAGTGCTGTAATAAAAGGAGCTGTTTGCATGATAAAGTAGCCGGGGGATCCCAAGATGCTGTTATAGTAAGAGTGCTTTTATAGAGAGAGTTGTAATAGTGAGAGTCGACTGTATTTATAATAGAATATATGCTATTTTCCTCTCTTCTTTGCATTTACATACTGCCTCTGGATCCATTATTACAGGAATTTGGATATGTACAAGTACAGATAAGCATACATTGCCTTTTAAATATGCTCTCTTCAGCTGCCTACAGCAAATTGCAGGGGCATACAGGTGGATCCATTAGGGAAATGCATAATATACTCTTTACAAAAGCAGATTACATTGTTGAGCCGCAGTGGAGACCTCGACGATGAGGGCGAACGGCGAAGTCAGAGATGATCAAGTGTGATCAGGACAGAGGGGAATATGCATATACAAATACGCATGCGAATAAACTGGATAAACTGTTAAGAAGCCTCCCAGGAATCGCATTGAGTCAAACCAAGTCGCTTGGGAGAATTCATTTTCCTTGTAAATCCTTTAAATACCAAGACTGGCTTTTAAATGCGAGTAATTGCTCTGACGTGGACGACGAGCTTCTTGGGGGAGAAATGAGACAGGTGTGACGTCATTTTGTACGTAGAAAAAGATTCATTTTTCTCCGTATGAACAACAATAACCTTTTACATCGTGGATATAGAACTACTTGTCCGGGCTCTCCCCTTGGTCTGAACCACCATTTTTTGCATTAGTAATAAAAGCCATGAAATTCGGATCAAGTCACCCACTTGCTATTCTCGGCATTCCCCAAATTTCAACCCTTTTCCATGGCTTTTATGAGCCTCCACTTAAAAAAAAAAAGTCCCGCAAGGGGAAATTTCTCCATCTCCAAACATTACTTGATAATCACTTTGTCCTGTTTGCTTAAAACAAGCACGCCTGTTTCCTGTCTGGCAGCAACAATACAATTCTTCCTATACGGGAGCATGTGAAGATGGGGACAAAACCAGCCTAAGTCCATTGGAGGAAATGCAGGAGGCCCAAAATTATAATCACCACAAAACAATTCCCACATTTTTTATTTATTAAAAGCTGTAATCGTCTGTAATCGTGAATTTTGTTTTAATTATTATTCCACTTTAATATAAAAATAAATATAATTATGAAAAATTAAAAAAAAAGTTATTGGGTTAATTTCCGTGTTAAATTTAAATTAGCTTGAAATCCGCTGAATAAGCAGCCAATTGCATCCATGAATGATTCAATTCAAAATGTTCCGGAACAATTTATTTAAAACAGAAATGGAAATACACTCAAAGCTATTTTTTTCAAATTTTGAACAAGCCATGTAATTTCTTTCTTAATGTACATATATGTATGCATGTAACAAAAAAAGGTTTGTGCTTATAGGCAAAAAATATTTTACGCATTTTTATTCTATATTTTTATTTTAGTTTTATGCATGCATAAAACGTTGAACGAAAAATGTATTAATTGCGGAATCCCGGATTTTAATAATTTTATGCATTAAGGCCGCGTGGAGATGATCAAATTTTGCACTTCACCCTCGATATTTGTATGTTGATATAGAGCTGAAACAAATGTAAATGGGCCTACACTGCTAATAGTGCTAATAATATCCCTTTTCCTCCGTTTCCGTGCGTGCGATAACCCTTTTCTTTGCCCTTTCATCTACACCTCCGCCTTCGCTAGCCGGCAGTTTACATTATGTATTAGGAACTGCAAATGTACACAGAGGAGAGAGGCGAACTTTACTTGCTCAGTCCTTCCTCCTTTTTTTTGGGGATGTGAAAAAAAGAACATGAAATGTGATGGATGTGATGAGATGGCCTGTGGGGAAACTTTCTCTTCTGCCAATAAACTCCCCTATTATTACCATTATGCAAACAACCACCACCAACAATGGTCCTCTCCCCATCTCTCCTCATCTCTCTCCCTCTCCCTCTCTCTTCTCCAATTTCAAGAAAACAAGGGGGAGGCGGAGGAAACACCCTCAAATTACCGCCAATAATATTGATAATTCCATGTTTCCCTTCCAAACTATATTCCCATTTATCCTCAACAAAATAATGTCATTCCGCCTGCATTGGCAGTGTCATTAGATCAAATTTCGTCTGTCATTACACTCGTCCATCCTCCTCCTATTTGGGGTAATGAGGCTCTCTCCTTTAAATTGTCTCCAATATCCATACAGGGTGAGACCAGCACATAATTAGGCAGTTAGACAGGTGCAGAATATTATTATGGAGTGAACCAAAAAATATCCAAATTCGTCCGCAGTTCAAAGGGCTATGGAAATTTTCGAGAAAAAAAAGGATTTAAACGTATGCGTGCAGTAATAGTGATTAAAAAAAATATTTGTTCATTATTTTGACTAAATATGAAAAATATTTAGGGAGAAGACATGAATTCTGTTCGAAATTCTGTTAAAAATTCAAATTCTGTTAAAAATTCTGTTAAAAATTCTGTTCGAAATTCTGTTAAAAATTCAAATTCTGTTAAAAATTCTGTTAAAAATTCTGTTAAAGATTCTGTTAAAAATTCTGTTAAAAATTCTGCTAAAAATTATAAAGGTTCTGTTACGAAGTCTGTTAAAACCGCATTTGAAAGCTAATTTTATGGGGAATTGAGTGAAAGAAATGCATGAATCCAGTTCGTTGATTTCCACCCTGTACAATGAGCTTCATGCTGCATTCCTATGCCCAAGATCAATTTTTTCCCCTTTCCCATTTCCCTGAATGGGGATGATAAAATAAATGATCGAATGCATACAATTTTGATTCTCACTCGTACACAAATTATTTTTTCTTTTTTTTCCCATGTTCATGCAAGTAGTTGTTCTGCCTTCAGATGCTGTATACATATACCCATTAAGGTCCCTCTTGTTTCGTTTCCTGTTTCTTGACCATTAATTGTACAGGCACGGAGATATACATATACATATACAATGTGCATGGGTCAAAATGGAAGGCATGGAAGTAGCCAGAAATCTCTTATGGGACAAGAAGAAAGGAGAAAAAACAGGTGGAAGTAATTGGGCTTCCATTTAATTGCTTAAACACACACACACACATTGCTTCTTCTTCAGTTGCTTTGGTGTGCATAAGAACATTTGTGAATTCTATGATGCTATACCCATTTTTCATCAGGTTATATACACATATTTTTCGTGTGTTTACATTTTTTTCTCTCTTATTTATGTATGGAAAGGGAAATGAGTCGGTGCTGGTGGCACGGTTGTATGAATGATAATAATATTATTTAATCGATCATCATCATCATATTTTGTCCCTCCTCTTTCATCTTCTTCTCCTTCGTAATCGTCCCTCTCTCTCCTTCATTCATGTCCTTTCCCAATAATCATAATCAGTCAATAAAGCGGAATACTTGGGATAGCCACCATCCCATTCTCCCTTCGAGTGGATTTGAGTCAAGACAGCATTTTCTCTAGCCGTTATTTCAGGCTGTGAAAGGATCACGTTTTGAACTCCTTTTTTTTTTACTTCATATATTTTATTACATTTCAGTGCTCCAATTTTTCATCTTCTTTATACCCCCGGAAATCCTTCCCCCAACGTTTTGGAGACTGATGAATTAAATTTAAAAAACTCCGTGCTAAATTACATATAATTTCTCGGTCCAGTTTTTCCCCCTTAAAAAAGGAACGCCTGGAGGGAATGGAGCTTTCAAGAGGAGGGAAGTGCGTGGGAAATTAAATTACTGTGTCGTTTAGGTCCTTGTATGAGTTGAGATTGTGCTTTTACCCGGGTTTTTACTCCCATAATGGACACACCGACTTTTTAATGGACTTTCCCCCCCCCTCCCTGAAAATTTGTGTGTGTATACTCCATTTTATTGGTCCATTTTGAGGGCCCGGAGTGACTTCGGAGGTGATTGCTGGCTGGTTCTGAAATTGATTTTGACGTGTCTCTCCGTCTCTACCCGGGGAAAGGTAAGTGGTCGGCGGAAATTTTATTATCGGGGAGATATCCCTTTACGACCAAAAAAAGTGGATGGCTATAGAGGAAATTGATAGTAAAAGGGAGGAATTTTTGGGGGGGAAAGAGTGACAATTTGGAGGGGAAACGGCCTTAACTAATTTAAAAGAGGGAGCAGGATGGAAGAGGGGAAAAAGAGAGGAGACGGAGGCGATGGAGGTGGAACGGGTTATAAGAAATTAAAGGGGAAGACGGAGGCGAGTGTGATCGGGGAGAGTTGGAGCGAGTGTGGCGGCGGCGGGAGTTCCAACTTGGGCCTTTTGTTTGGTCGAAAGTCCTCTTCCTGGAGTTTCCCGGGGAGGTTGAGGAGGATGAGGCGGGAGGAGGAGGCGGAGGAGGTGATGGAGGAGGCCAAGAAAGGGAAGAGGAGGATGTGGAGAGGACAAAGGAGAAATGGGAAGAGGCACTTCCTCATGTCCCCCGCCGCCTTCCTCTGTGACTACATTCTCCACAAGGAACTCGCCCCCGACGGACCTCCACCGAATTTGTCCAGCATCAAAAGCCTCCCGCAATTCTTGGGCAAAAGAGACGGAGGGCAGGAGGACGAGGGAAATCGTCTGTACCGGAGCGAGAGCTTCCGATTCCTCCAAAAGCCTCCGGAAGCCATCAAGGAGGAGGTCCAATTCGCTCGTCATCGCAAGGTAAAAGGCCATTGAAAATTATTACCAAATAAACAACATGAAAATCCAGGTACCGTGGAGTCTCTCTATAACAACACTGAAGGGACAGGAAAAAATATTGTTATTGGGGAATGTTGTTATATAGAACATGAAATATGTACTTTACATGTAAGAAGGGCGGAAAAAATAATGTTATATAGAAATGTTGCTATAACGAGACTTGTTATAGAGAGAATCCACTGTACATATACCCTCATATTACTGACATTTCCCCCAATTTTGTACGCGGTCTCTGCGCTCCCGAAAAGGGGCATTGTGCGAATATGAGGCTATATACTCTCACCTTTTGTATCTATTTTTCCTTGTCAAACGGTCGTGACAGACATTTAGTAAGATGCATAATCACACACTTGAGATATTGGTTAAATTGCCATCCTACCTATTTGCATGTGACCATTTATATAACCAAAATCTATGACAGTTTCCTCCTTCTCAAACTCACTGTATGTAATATGTAACACGTCCAAAGTAAATGTAAACATGATCAGTGTTACACTTTCCCCGACACACATGCCTCAATGATTAAAAAAAAAAAAGGTACTTGAGAAAGGTGTGCAAACATGTGTTCGTGTGAGAAATGCTGTCGTAAATCCAACCCACGAAAACACTTGGCTCAGACACGCAACGGAGAGGATAATTGCGGGCAATCTCGATATTTTATGGTCAATATGGTGAATTATTATATAGATTACGTTATTTTAAATCGCAATGGGAAGTAGAAGAGTTAGAAAGAGAAAGATGGAGAGCGAGGACAAGATGGAGAGAGAGAGAGAAAGAGAAATGAAAATGTCTCATAATCCATCATAAAAGTTTATGTAATATCAATCGCAATCTATATGAATTGTCAAGGAGAAAAAAAAATCCAAAGCACAAGTAGTTCATTGAAGGGGAAATGGAGACAGTTTAAAAAAAATCAAAAACAAAAAAAAAGTATATCGGCCAAATATGGATTCATGAATATGCAGGTCGTTCCTAAAATTTCGGAGATAGAGAAAGAGGCGAGACATTTTGTCTCCAAAAAGCGCAGAGGATGAGAGAGGAAATGAGATAGTGAGAGAGGAACAAAAGAGGAAAAAGAATAGAGAGAGTGAGATAGAGAGAGAGAAAGAATAAGAGAGAGAAATAGTAAGAATTGGAGAGAGAGGAAAAAAGAGAGAAAGAAGTAGAAGGATTAGGAGAAAGAGAAAAGAGAGAGAGAGAGAAGGAAATAGAAAGAATAAGAGAGAGACAGGGAGAGAGAGAGAAAGAAATAGAAAGAATAAGACAGAGACAGAGAGAGAGAGAGAAGGAAATAGAAAGAATAAAGAGAGACAGAGAGAGAGAGAGAGAGAGAGAGAGAAATTGAAAGAATAAGAGAGAGAGGAAAAAAAGAGAGAGAAAGAGAAATTGATAGAATAAGAGAGAGAAATTGAAAGAATGAGAGAGAGAGGAAAAAAAGAGAGAGAAATTGAAAGAATAAGAGAGAGAAAAAAAGAAGGAGAAATTGAAAGAATAAGAGACAGACAGAGAGAGAGGGAGAGGGCGAGAAAAAAGATAGAGTTAGAGAAATAGAAAAACTAAGAGAGAGAAAAAGGGAGAGAGGAAAAAAAGAGATTCGGAGAAAAAGGGCAGAGAGAGAGAGAGAGAGAGAGAGAGAAATAGCCAGAATAAGAGAGAGAGAGGAAAAAAGAGATTCGTAGAAAGAGGACACAGAGAGATATAGAAATAATACGAAAGAGAGAGAGAGAGAGAGAGAGAGAGA
>JAQGBT010002317.1:0-24869 GCA_034698585.1 Disparrhopalites patrizii
GGAGCATTTTTTGCTGCTGTTATAACGAGAGTACTGTTATACAGGGGACTGTTATAGAGAGAGTCGACTGTATATGCTTAAAATTTGCAAAAAAATGAAAAAATGCATTACAATAATATATTTTCTGGATCGTCTGAATCATGATTCGACTCAATTCGAGGCTTGAATTGAACCAAATCGAAGCAATTGCATCATGCATCGGAATGAATTGCGAATTTTGATCCGATTCAGGACTTCCGAATCGAACTAAAAATGGATGAAATCGAAACGTTGCCACCACTTTTTACCAATTTGTACTTCAATCTAAACATCAATCACTTTACGGGATCCGCATTAAAAATCTGCAGAGAATTCAAATTTGTACTGCATTGTAAGAATGTTTTATCCTAGATTAAGGGAGGGCCTAAAATATCATTTGGCACCCAGCATAACCCTGACCAGAGCATTGACTTTCACTGAGGCCCACGAAGCGCCTCATGGACTTCTGTTATTTTTTTTTACATCCATAAAGGAGCAGATGGATACCAGCAAATGTAATTTACGAGAATATTCTGGTCCGACATGGAAAATTCTTATTCGATTCCCTCCAGTTTTTCATATTTCCCCCCGGCACGTACCAAAAAAATGACGGACAGCTCCAAATATTCTGATTGGGGCTGAGGCAAACATTTACGGGGGGAAAAATATTTCAGGGGGGAAAAAATGAAAAGGAGATATTTATGAAAAAGGTCACGAATTCCCCAATGCATTCCCCTTTTATGGCCGGGAGCAAAAATATGTTTTTATCTACCCCCAAAAAAATGTGTCTGGATTTTGTTGCTCCCATTTTCTACAGGGAAAAAAAGAAATGATTTTTTTCTGTGTAAAATCAGACGGTTTGGGAATTAATTGATTTCCTTACAAGAACTACAAGAACTTATAGGGACCCCCAAAAAATTTATGGGCGGTCGTAATGAGTGTGGATGTCTTAACCATTTACGAGGGGAGTCAATGTCAAAAGTGGGATTTTATATGGGGCTCTTTCCTATAATATTGACAAGGCCCTGTAATTACATGGGATGAGATGGAGGGATCCCTAACGATTACAAAGACATGCGGATAGAAATGGGGAAGGGCAAGACGAGGCGGAAAAATATGATCAGAGAGAGTCTACTCCAACGGACTTTGGCCCGAATTGGGGCCGAGTGGGAGTAAATAATACATAATAGGCTAATGGATCTCTTCCCTTTCTTCCTTTTAGCCTTCGTGCCTTCCCCAAGCCTTTGGTTCAATCTTCCATTATGTCGGATGCTTTCTCTCTCTCTCCTGAGCCGCTTTCAGCCTTTCACCTTTCCACGTGTCTTACTTTCTCCTTTTTTCCATGTCTTCCTCATGAGCTCTATGCTAACTAATTTCAACGCTCACTTTCTCTTTGCCTTTCGCTTTCATTGCATGTACTTACTCCATGTTTTCCTGGATACTATTTCGGATTTTTTAAAATCTTTTCTCTTTCTCACTGAATTATTCTTGTTATAGCGAATTCAATATTTTCTATGGTGCATTTTGCATTTTCTGCGTTGGAACTTTTTCTATTTATTTTGTCTTTCGTTGGACTTTATCTATTAATTTCTGCTGTGTTTTCGCATTTGTATGGTTCAACCTTTTCTGGGCGCATTTTTCGGTTTAAATGACGTCTCATTTTTTTTTACTTTCCCCATTTTTTGTATCCTTTGATTGTGTATGATTTCTTTCTTTTTGTACGCCTGGTTTGCTGTCTTCGTGTGTGATACTAATTATTTTTATTTTAACATTTCATTTTTGGTGCACATTTTATTTTTTCTGTGCTTTCTCCTTTTTTGCTTGTTTTCTCTCTTAATTATTTCTTCGCTTTCTACTTTAATTATTTCTTTGCTTTCTTCTTTAGCTATTTCTTTGCTTTACCCTTTAATTATTCCTTCTGTTTTTCCTTTTTTGTGCGCGTTTCCTCTTAAACATTTCATCGCTTTCTCGTTTAATTATTTTATCTTTTTCTCCTTTTTTGTGTGCTTTCTCTTTTAATTATTCGTTCGCTCATTCCTTTTTCATGTGCTTTTTCATTTAATATTCTTTCGGTTCCTCCTAGTGTGCGTGCTTTCTCTTTTAAGTTTTACTTTGCTTTCTTTTATGGTTCCTTCCGCTTTGAGTTACTCCTCCGCTTTCTCCTTTTTTGCGCGCTTTTTCTTTTAATTATTCCATCGCTTTCTCCTTTTTCATGTGCTTTCTTCTTTAATTATTTCTTCACTTCCTCCTATTTTGTGTGCTTTGTCTCCTAATTTTTCCTTCGCTTTCTTTTTGGTTTTTCCTTTTTTCCCCCGCTTTAATGTCTGTATGCTTTCTTTTTGGTTTTTCCTTTGCTTTCTCCCATAAGTTTCTGATTGCTTTGATTAACGTTCATAATTTGCCCTTTTACTTTCCCTTTGCCTTCCACTTTCCTTATTCCTTTGAATTTTCCTTTTATTGTTTAACCAACGTGCGCAAGTGCATGTAATCACAAATTTAACAAATGTAACTGTTCCCAGAAATTTAATTGCGAATCCAGCGAAACCTACATGATTCAATTTTGTGAACAAAGAACAGACGCAATGCACATATCAGATGAAATAAATTACTCACATTACTCATTAAATAGCGTACTAATTAGCTGGCTTTTCAATTTCCGTGAAGAACAAAAAATCCTTCCTTTCCCCTTTGACCCGTCAGTACATTGTTTATATCTAGACTTTGTTGTATTTCTAGGTTTCTTCTATAGTATCAATTTCCCCGTTTTAATCTCACTCCTTCGCCATTAGCCCAGACGGGAAGGAGCCGGGAGAGAGAGAGAGTAAATGGAAAGTGAAGTGTTCCAGACGGAGATGAAAGATGCTTTTCATGGCTGTCTCGGTCAATCTAGTGAAGGAGTCAATTAGACTCGTATCAAATGGGGCGAGCGAGAGAGAGAGAGAAAAGAGCGAGACGAGGAATTATCTCCGACAACGTGACGGTGAGCGGCGGAGAATTTATACACCCTCGCCTCACCCTGCTCCCCCTCACCTCCAGTGCATTAGAGGGTGTACGTGTGTCCAACAAAATAAAACTTTCTCAATTTTAGTGTCCTGCACAATTTATTTTTATTTCTGCCGATACGCTCCCCTTTAATAGGACAAGGTCCTTTTTTGCCTTGGTGTACATTTATAATTCATGGGGGGGGTGAGTACATACTTTTTTGGGGGGAGAAACTATAAAAACACCATCCCTTTTACTTTATTAGATTTCCTCCCCCCCCCCGGAAAAGTCCCTCAATTACATCCAGGGAAAAAAAGCGACTCGCACGCACATAAACGCTGATCGTTACTGAAAAAAAAATCATTCGGGATCATTCCAGAAAAAAAAAGCCTTCGGGATCATCCCAATAAAAAATCAACGGTGCCACGCGCCTTTTTATGCACTACTCCATGGGGAATTTCTCAATGATAAATCCCATCCATTACGAAAAATTTTGCCCCTGCTAGAGCGTACTTTGGCGAATATTTTTGGGTCATCCGAGGTAAAAATTTGTATTGGATTATTACTTGGGCTCTGCCAACGTATAATGTCCATATATAGGACAAATTTGGAAGCCTAATTTACGACGATAGCAACATACATAAAGTGAAGTACTGTATAGTGGAGTTTCTCTATAACAAGTCTCTTTATAACGACATTTCTCTGTAACAACTTTATTTTTCCAGCCCTTCGTACATGTAAAGTACATATTTTATGTTCTATATAGCAACTTTTCCCTGAAACAATATTTTTCGCCCTTCCCTAAGAGTTGTTATATAGAGACTCCACTGTATAAAGCGTACATTTTGCTCTGTATAACGTGCCTCTCTATTACGGTTTTCGCACTGTAACGACATTTACAAACCCGCCCGAGAAATTTACCATGATAAATTCACTGTCCATAACAGTTTTCTCTATCCCAGTTTTTTCTCTATAGCGGGCAAGTTTTGTTTCCCCCGCCATTCAGCTTCTCTCCCTATAACGGTTTTAGGCCACGCCTTTGCAGACTTCTCTCTCCATAACGGCTTTTGCAGTAGCTTTGAATCCCCAGCCGTGTAGCCTTCTTCTCTATAACGGTTTTAGACCACACCTTCGCATGTTTCTCTGTCCATACGGTGCAGTTTCTATATAACAACTCTGAAGGGAAGGGCAAACAATATTGTTATAGGGAAATGTTGTTATAAAGAACATTAAATATGTACCTTACGGGTACGAAGGGTAGCAAAAATAATATTGTTACAGAGAAATGTTGTTATAAAGAGACTTGTTATAGAGACTCCACTGTACGTGTTTTTCTTTAATTTTGGAACCCCCGCCATTAAATGTATTTCTATATAACGGTCGTTTTATTCTTTATACCGGTTATTCTATATAACTGTTAAACGTAGGTGCTTTTGCTTAACCGTCATAAAGAAAGTCGGCTGTCTTAAAAATTTTGCCAGTAGCTAGAGCGTAAAAAGGCGAATATTTTTGGGTCATTCGAGGTCAAAATTTGTATTGGATATATGGCTCTGACGTATAAATTTCATATATGTACTTATAATAAAAAATTTGGAAGGCATCATTTACGACGATGGCAACATATGAAATGTATAGCATAAAATTTTTGAGCGCCAAGCTAATATATCTTTACCATCCAGTGCAAATTTCTGGGGAAAATGCCACCGTGATTCTTCCGGGAATCCTATTAAGTATGGAATTTCAGGGAATAATTGAAAACATGTCGTGTTCCGGGAATATATGTACATATTTTGCTGACGGATATTGGCCAAGGATATCTCCGTAGGACTTTCCCGACAAAATTGAAAAAAATTAACAAAGATTCCCAGAATGCATTCTTTTCTCCAGAAATCTCACGGAGAATCACATGCTCCAGGGAAAAAGGAAGCTGCCTCCTTGTTAAGGAAAGTTTGCGTGGACAGAATAATTTGTGTTTGGGAATAACAGGAAAAAAACATCAGATGGATTCGTGGAAATGACGGCGGTACACGGCGTAAGGCGAGGAAAGAGATTAATGCATCCTGCAAAATGATACGTGCTTCCTCCCTCATTTTTCTTGAGGGATGAAATCCGGAGTTTTACTAATCTTATCGTACATATTTATGGCTGTAGATAAACGAATATAGATAGCTATACATATGACGTAGGTACACGTACATATGCATGTAATATGCCCTGCAAAGATATTGGTTCCGCCGGAAGTTATATGAATCCTCTATGAAATTTTGTAGCTCGAAACGATTGATAGGTTGCACGTAACACAGTAGGGTCGTTTTAACATACAAAACAAATTGTTCACAAACATTTTAGTGCAGACACAAAATTATGTGCGTGTAATGCAAAATTTTTTCCCAACATTAATGCCTGAAATTTTAATGTCCCTGACTAAAATTTACGAATGCAATGCAAGTTTTAACATATTAAACGCTTGCAATACAAGTGTTTCCATACAAAATGCGTGAAACGCAAATTTTAATTTATGAAATGCTTGCAATGCGAATTTTCGGAAACAAATACTTGCAATGCAAATTTTAATAAACAAAATGCTTGCAATGTAAATTTTTTAAATACAAAATGCTTGCAATCCCAATTTTCGCAAACAAATGCTCGCAATGGAAATTTTAGTATACAAAATGCTTACAATGCATATATTAATATACAAAATGCATTTTCGCAAACAAATGGTTGCAATGCAAATTTTAATATACAAAACGCTTGCAATGCAATTTTTCCATACAAAATGCTTGAAATGCAAATAAGTTCACAAAATTATATTTCTTTACATTATGTAATTATCGCGTTGTTCATTAGTTCGTCGATGAAGGAATTTGTTGGACATGCAAATTTCGTGTAAATGAATAGAAAAAATTGCGCTTACTGTCGTCAACGGGGCTGGTCGCCCGCGGCAGAATTGTGACCAGTTGAGTGACGGCAAAAAACTGTCAGCACACAAAACATACAGCAAATATTATGCATTTTAACATACGTCAAACTTCAATATTAAAACAAATGCAAATGCTTTGTACTTACAATTTTAATATAAGTTTATCAAAAACGGCAAAGACATTTTTCACCACACGAAATCGAAGCAAGAATCGAAACAAAATATAATAAACCTATGCTCGTATTGTAAACACTTACGATATGTATGCTGGAGAGGTAGAAAACAGCGCCACGAACGGAGCAGCACATATTCCCCCGAAAATTTCCCCTTGGCTCAGATCCTTTGACGCTTCCTTGGCTTGGATAAATCCGCACAAAAATTTCACTTCATGGCTTAATTATTTTTCTCCTAAATGTTTTATCCCCTTTAATCTCGTGGATGCCCAGCTTCTGGCCTCTTTTTGTATTTTCTCTTAAGAAACGTCACTGTAAGCCTTCCGGGCTCTCCCCCTGCAAAGCCAAAGCTGGGTAGGAAGGAGATGCATTTGCCGTTGGCGTCGTGTGGTTTCCAAGCTTTTTTGTGGGAATGATGAACAGGTGAAAGGAGAGACGTCTCCCTCACTCTTCCTCGGAGCTTCACTTTCCCTTTGTTTCTTTCCGTGTGCGTGAGCTTTCACTCCGAGTCCCACTCACCCACTGAGCCTCAAGTCCAACACTCACTTCCTGTTATATACGCCACTCTTTCCCTCTCTCTTAGAGGGAAAGAGTGGCCCTCCCTCTCTTCTTTCTCCCTTGGATTCCCTCCCAAGATTTCCCTCTAAAAATTTCCCTTTAAAAGTACCGGCTTTCTCCATCTCCCAGCTGCGCACCTTCCCCGATGTGCCCGAAAATCTCATCTAATAATTCCCATATTCAGCCTATTCATTCGAAAACGTATAATCTACAGTCGACTCTCTCTGTAGCAGCACCCTATCTGCACCAGAAAAAGTGTTCCTATAACGAACTGCTGGTATAGCGAATTAGTTAAAATTATATTAATATTAATTAATTAAATTTTCAGGCTTAACTTTGATAATTTTTTAAATTCTAGCAATATTTACACAATTGGGCGTAAATATTTACATTTTAGTGAGAAAAGAAAGAAATTGTGCTGGTATAGCGTTCCGGTGCTGTTGTAGAGAAAAAGTTAATGTTGAAGGGATACCTGACTTGGGCGCTAATGCTCTTATAGAGAGAAAGTGTTGTTATAGTAAGAGGAATGTGAGCGAGGGAAGAAAATGTCCTGCTGTTATAGAGTAACTCCTGTTATAGGGAGCGATCTTATAGAAAGCCGTACTTCGCATGGTAACGCTGTAGGGTGATTTAGCACTGCTGTTATAGGTAGGTGTTCTTATAAGGAGGGCCCGTATAGGCAGAGTCGACTGTATGTAAACTCATGGACACTTCATGTATTTGCTGGTATTAAATGACAGGAAATTTGTAATTATTTGGCTTAAAAATGAAACACAATGCTAGTGGCAAGGAGTCGCCTTACGGAGGATGCTGAAATATAATATTTTAGATTTTGTATGGGCATTACCCGTATTAATGCTCCCATTATAGGCTAAACTGTACTAAGTTTTAATATATAGATATAGAGATAGAATATAGTTTTTAATATTGAATATGGATCAACCAAATTGGAGATAAAGTCCATGACAAATCCCGGGATATTAGCCGTCCTTGGACACATAATGGATTTAGAGGGAGAAATGAGGCCATTGAAGGACGGTTTGGGGAGATCCTTTCCACATAATTCACGCGGGCCTTCCTTTTGCTGGTGGTAGGTGGCGCTGCAGGTCGGCGTAGGACGCTCCAACACGTGATTTTAAAACTATATGTAGAATAAATTGTTTATCTTTGTATTTGAGGATAGAACGGAACGTTTTGGAGTGCTGCGATTGATTACTCTTATTTAGCGGCAAAGTAGACTCTCGCTATAACAACCGTGAAGGGAAGGGCAAAAATGGTTGTTACATTGAAAAGTTGTTATATAGAAAGTCAAATATGTATACAGCATATACGAAGGGCTGAAAAATAAAGTTGTTATAGAGAAACAGTCGTTATAAGGAGAGTTTTTATAGAGAGAGTCCACTGTACAGGATATGGACCAGTCAAGGATTTCTTCATTGTGTGCAAAATGCACTTTATCTTTATGTTAGTCTTTGCCTTAATGATCCTTTTGCCAATGCACTTTCTAACAATGCTCAACAATGTACTTGGGAGCTACTCCCTTGAGTGTATGTAGAAATACAGTGGACTCTCTCTATAACAACTCTCCTTATAACTTTTTCTCTATAGCAGCTTTATTTTCCAGCCCTTCGCATATGTAGTGTACATATTAAATGTTCCATATAACAACTTTTCCATGTAACAACCATTTTTGCTCTTCCCTTCAGGGTTGTTATAGCCAGAGTCCACTGTAACGTGTAAGAGTAGGAAAGATAGAGATTTTACGTTTTCGTGTAGAAACGTTATTAAAACGTTTAACGGAGGTCAAAACAAAGCTTTCAAGTGAACTTTAGAAGTAGCGAATCCAGAAACGGAATGACTAATCTCCATGCTGGGCATGGGGTTTATATACAACTTTGGAATCCATGTATTAATATACAATCCAATTATGACTAATTGCAACGTTTTCCAAGATGATGAAATATCGTGGATGTCCCTCAGTGGAACCTTTCTGGTCATAATCAACTTGTACAAAATTTGGCTTACGCCACAATTAGTGTGCGTGTGCGTGACGTATAGACTTTTACAAAGGTTCTCAACGTCTGCAAAGTTACCAATAGCAAAGGACGTTGAGCCTTGGCCGTGACAATGACACAGAAATATAAAGGTTGACGGAGAGACGCTGATGCATGAAAGAAGGATCGAGATGCTAGAGAAATGCTTGATGAACATTTCCCGCTGGCATGACAAATGCTGGAGGAATATTCCACGGTCTTCCAAAATAATCCCTAACCATGACACAATTTAAACCCAACATTTACAACGGGGGCAAACTGTGTAAATATTCTTGTATGTAACAATATATCTAAATTCGTTTGTATTCGCTGTATGCACGACAGCTTTTGAAAAAATTTCTTAAACTGGCACTCGTCGTATGACTAAATAGTGGATTGTGTACACGAAACAAATTTTTAATCCCTTACGCTCTCCGACATACACAAATTTTTCCGTGAAAGATTCCTCCACGCTATTTACATATGAGTCTAACCACGCATTTGCAAATTTAATAATTTAGCATCCATCCAGAACCAGCAAAGAGCAAGGAGAAAGAATTGCCAAATTTCTTATTCACAAATATTTTAAAGGTGCAGAGCATTATACTGGCGTGGATCCGCCCAATCCCGAAGAAGCCTGGTCCCGGCTGTAATTAATGAGGGTCCAAATTTATTCCTTTCCCCTTTTCCCCTTCTTTCCATATGAGACCTGGGATTAGGCATAAAATTGTCTGGAGAAAGCCCCATGATTTAGATGGATGGCTTATCCCTGATGTGTACGGGAAGACTTGAGACTGGAGCAACAACTGTGGGGGATCCGGAGAGATTGAGTGAATCCATCCCATTTGATGTGCTTTCTCCATCAATCCAGTAGACGGCAGGCAGTTGTTGGAAGCAATCCCTTTCACTTTCTCCCCCGATGGCTCCCCTCAGCCTCCGTTCATTATGAGGCCTCTTTCTCCCTGGCTTTTCCCTTCCTCCAATTTCACCTGCTCCGGTTCGGGTTTCTTTCCAATAGGCTTTCACGTCTTTCTTTATCTCTCTCTAGCTTTTTCTCTCTCTCGTTCTCTCTGTCTCGAGCTTTCTCTCTCTCCCTCTCTCTCTCTCTCGAGCTTTCTCTCTCTCTGTCTCGAGCTTTCTCTCTCTCTGTCTCGAGCTTTCTATCTCTCTCTGTCTCTCTCTCTCTCTTTCTCTCTGTCTCGAGCTTTCTCTCTCTCTGTCTCGAGCTTTCTCTCTCTCTCTCTGTCTCGAGCTTTCTCTCTCGAGCTTTCTCTCTATCTGTTTCCAACTTTCTCTCTCTCTGTCTCCAGCTTTCTCTCTCTCTGTCTCCAGCTTTCTCTCTCTCTCTCTCTCTCTCTCTCTCTTTCTCTCGCTCTTTTTTTTTCTCTCTCTCTCTTTCTCTCTCGAGCTTTCTCTCTTTTTTTCTCTCTCTCTCTCTGTTTCTCTCTCTTTCTCTCCCGACCTATCTCTCTCTCTCTTAAGCTTTCTCTTTCTGGAGCTTTCTCTTTATATATTTCTCTTTATCTCTCTTTCGCTCCCGAGCTATCCCTCTTTCTTTCTCTCTCTCTCTCTCTCTCTCTCTTTTCTCTCTCTCTCTCTCTCGCAATTTCTCTCGCCTCCGCTTTCCCCACACTTCCCTCCACATCAAATAAATACATTGTGAGAAGGAAATGTGAACATGCACTCATTCAAGTCCATTTATCCCATTGGAAGGGCGATGAAATGTTGAGGGTGAAGCCCATTTTATTTGTATTACTCCCATATAAAGGTCTTCCCGGGTAAGTAGAAAAGTGAGTGGAGGAGAATGGAGAGAGAAAAAACGGCCACGGAGGGAAGGACAAGTCCTTTCGTCCAATCTCCTCCGTATACTTTACCATATGACATAACATTTGTATTTACTCACCCTTCTGTATGTATGTAACTATAAATACGAGGAGAGGCTGGAGATGCAAGTCAGTTTGAGTTCATCGCGGCGAATGGCCCAGGAAATTCACCTGACTGCATTGGATACGCAGATTTAAGCATATCTTATTTTCCTTTTTATCGTTATTCTTCTAATTGTCTCTTTAGCTTATCTCCTCTCTATGTCTCGTATAACGACAATAGGAAATAATAAGATGTTTTTTAATTTGAACGTTTTTGTTTCTTAAAGACAAATGAGCTGATGGTATTTTGGGGTACACTGGAGTCTCTCTAAGATAGCAACACTGAGGAGAATGACAAAAAAATATTGTGATAGAGAGCAGTTGTTATATAGAACAGTAGAACATAAAATATGTACCTAGCAAGGAATTACAGCCGAAAAAATATGAATTAAAATTTGAATTCAAATACAATGGAGTCTCCCTATGACAAGTGTCTTTATAGCAAGAATTCTCTGTAACAGCATTATTTTTCCATCCCCTCGTACATGTAAGGTGCATATTTAATGTTCTATATAACAACATTTCCCTGTAACAATACTCTTTCTCTTCCCTCCAGAGTTGTTATATAGAGACTCCACTGCGCACGTTTTTCCTAATTATGAATTAAAATGCGCATTAAAATACGTGTTTTCCCTAATTATGAGTACAAATTTAAATTTCGGATATCTAAAATATAAATTCTAATTCCAATACAATTTTATTCAAATATTCAGACATACGAAATATGTAATTAAATACTTTTCTAATACTTTTAAAAATTTATTTGTAATGCAATCTGGCATAATTTGTAGCTTGAAACAAACGCAAACAATGAATACACAAATTTATAAATTGATTCTACGACGCTGATTTTGCAAAAATCGAAATATTATATTACTGCCAATTAAAAAAATCATCATTACAATACATTGATTTTGCAAAACAAACTTGCCCGAAGGCGATAATTTGCAACAAAATGAAGGCATTTTTGAATACCAATAAAGTATCAGAATCCAAATGTCAACTTTGAATAGGAATTTGAATTTCGAATGCATTTTTAATTATAAATTCTAATTAAAATATTTTTCCGGCAAAAATATAGACACTAATTCCGATTAAAATACCGAAAACTATGAATATAATTCCACTTATATTACTTTGTGTTTGTATTATTGTGCATACTACATTGTGATTAGTGTCTTGTTTGTAATAATTGATATAATTTTCATTATCATTTGATGCTGTAAAGTGTAAAGTGTGTAAAGTGATTGTTTATTCTTTAATTGCTGCTCATAATCATTATTTTTAACGCCATTTTCCATTGAGCCACTTATGTAAACGTGCGTTATAGAAAAAAGACGGAACAAATAATGTTCTTATAGGGAAACATTGTTATTCAGGAACTTGTTATAGAGAGTCTCTACAACAGATGTTTGATTGACTAAGCGTAGCGCTTGAGGAAAACATTGGATGTTGTAATATTATCTTTAGAAAATTTGTTTTCGTTATAAAATCACTCGTTGGTCCGGTGATTATTCAGTCGATGCTCTCTATAACAGCAACCTGACCCTATAGGCACCAGAAGAATTGCTCTTATAACGAACTGCTGGTATAGATAATTAGTGAAAAAAATATGAATACTAGTTAATTAAGAATGTTTTCAGGCTGAACTTTGATAATTTTCGGAATTCTAGCAATATTTGCACAATTATTTGCATTTTAGTGAGAAAAGAAGAAAATTGTGCTGTTATAGAGTTCCGGTGCTGTTATAGAGAAAAAGTTAATGTTAAATGGATAGCTGACTTGAGCGCTAATGCTCTTATAGGAAGCAAGTGTTGTTATAGTGAGAGGAATGTGAGCGAGGGATGAAAATACACGGCTGTTATAGAGTAACTCCTGTTGTAGGGAGTGCTCTTATAGAGAGCGCACTTTGCATGGTGAAGCTGTAGGGGTGATTGAGCACTGCTGTTATAGAGTAAGTGCTCTTATTGGGAGGGCCGGTACAGGGAGAGTCGACTGCATAACGAAAATACACGGAGTATTATGGGCATAATCCGCTTTGTATCTCTACAGAATGCATGTGTGACTGGGTGTAGCTCGTAATGGTCCAGATATATTCAGGGCTGAGGGAAAGTGAAGAGAAATGGATATAAAGAAGAAAACGGGGGAAGCGAGAGAAAGGGAAGAAAGTGAAACACAATCCTACCTTTTATATCCCATTTTGTTCTCTTTATCCGGATGTTTTTCAAGGAAATCGTGCCAAGGATAAAAACACATGGACGGTTGACAAAAAGCTGTTTTTCTTTCTCCAAAAGAAAAACAGTGGCAGGATCAATGTACGAGGACAGAAAGGGAGGGATATAAAGGGGTGGATTTCGAGAACACTCAAGGAGAAGATCTCTGGGAAATCCCCCTCCGGTCCTCAACATTTCCTCTTTAAAGGACATCCCACGTACTCGGGTCCTTCCACGCTTTATAAAATCTTTCAATTCTCCAAGAAATATCTAATTCCTTGTACAAAATCCATTTTTTCTCCAGCCCCGTTTTTCTCCTCCATTTTCGGGGCGAAATGGAATTCCTTTCTCGGTAAATGATATATCTGCGAATTTTTTGTTTTATTATTTTACCCCAGATTCAAAATATGTCACAAACTTCTCCGGGCTGAAAATATCCAGGATTTCGCAGCCGTCGCAAATTTCAAATTGAAATGCAATTTAATTCCAGGAAAAGAATGATGCAGTCCTGGCAGAGAAAAAAGTTGATACAAATGTGAGGAATGCTAACGGGAAAGGGATAATATTCGATTTGGAGATGCATTTGCCCTGATAATGATGGGAAAGGGCGAGGGATGTCGGGATGGTGGCAGTGCTCCACCGACTGAGCTAGCCGGGAATACGGATAAGTCGAAATTGGTTGACATCCATAATTCATGTACCTCTGAAAGTATACTGTAGTCCTTTTGGAGAGGAATTTTAAAGGAGAGAAGGCTCGGGGAACTTTGGCCATTCAAAACCTCGTTATTGGCTACAAACACTCGACGGGGACATTGGATGTGGAAATACAAGAAGGATTGTCCCGTTTATGCATGTACAGGGTCTCAAGAAACGATATGGCATCCAATAAACGATGTCTTGATGAACAGAAGGAGTATGTTTCCCATGCAGAATGTTATTGCGAATCTAGAAAAAATATTCCTATTAGTATCAAACACGAATTGGCCAAGTTATAGCGAGTTTTCCGCGTCAAGTTCAGAAATGAGAATTTCTGAACTCGACGCGGAAGTTTTTCAGTTACAGTCGACTATTCCTATACGGGCCCTCCTTATAAGAGCACTTACTCTATAGCAGCAGTGCTGAATGCCCCCTACAGCTATAACATCCAAAGTGCGCTCCCTATAGGAGCACTCCCTATAACAGGAGTTACTCTTAAGCAGCCGGGTATTTTCTTCCCTCGCTCACATCCCTCTCACTATATAACAGCACTTTCTTCCTATAAGAGCATTAGCGCCAAGTCAGGCATCTCTTCAACATTAACGTTTTCTCTATAACGGCACCGGAACTCCATACCAGCACAATTTCTTTCTTTTGTCATTTAAATGTAAATATTTAGGCCCAATTGTGTAGATATTGTTAGAATTTGGAAAATTATCAAAGTTAAGCCTGAAAATATTGATTAATTAATATTAATATGTTTTTAAACTATTTCTGTATACCAGCAGTTTGTTATCAGAGCACTTTTTCTGGTGCAGATAGGGTGCTGTTATATAGAGAGAGTCGACTGTAAATCGATACTTGGTTCTGCCTTCACGGAACAAAATAAATTTGCAGAACTTGTTTCTAGCGTAAAATGCAATGGTGAATTAAGTAAAAACACTCTGAACGGATTTTTTTGCAAAAAAAATCATTAAATTAGCAATTCTGACAAGTGACTTTAAAAGGCTCATAAACACGTTTACGCATCAGTTGTTGTGCGGAACTTTTAGGGCAAAAATATTAAAATTATTTTTGGAAAAGCTATCATTTGCAAAGCTCCCAAAAATTGTTTTCCATAATTTTTAAGACATTAATTATTAAAAAAATTCCTTTTATTTGGAATTTTCGACGATATAAAAAACACATTAATCATTAAACACATTTCGTCAAAAATTCCTGTTTGAACTTGGCGCAGAAAAATCGTTAAAGCTTGGTCAATTCGTGATTGATCTTAATGGAGAAATTTTTTCTAGATTCACAATAAAATTCTGCCCAGAAAACACGCTTGGTCCATTTTGTACGGTTGGGAAAACATTAAAAGCTTTGTCCGTTACAACAGAAACAAAAAAGGTAATTTCGTCGAAAATTTAAATTTTTATTTTGTTTTGAAAAAGCCGCCGTAATTCTGCTAATGCTAGTCGGATCGGGATGAATTTTTTTTCTAGATCCACCATAAAATTCTGCATGGGCAACATGCTTTTTGTATTTTGCAGCATTACAGCGGAGTCTCTCTATGACAAGTCTCTTTATAACAACATTTCTCTGTAACAACATTATTTTTTCAGCCCTCCGAACATGAAGATACATATTTTGTGTTCTATATAACAACTTTTCCCTGTAACAATATTTTTCGCCGTCCCTTCAGGGTTGTTATATAGAGACTCCACTGTAGTTGCATCATATTGATAAGGGACCAATATCGTTTCTTGGGACGCTTGTACAGGAATAAAAATAAGAATGTGTTGTGTTGCTGGAGGAATTATTTGCAAAGAAAAAAAAGTTGAGAGGATATTGAGATATTTATTGATCCAGAGAAACATTATGAAGGGGTTGTGCTTCACCATGTTAAACATGAGTTTTTTTTTTATTAATGCAGACATACGTTGAAGATGGGTGCTTGGGCTGGAGGAAAAATATTACCATTTGGATCCGAGTTTCCGATGACATATGGAGCCGGAGGGTGTCATAAAAACCTCAGACGTACATGGACAACCTTTAACTGGGACTTATACACGCTCCTTCCAGTATTTCCCTGTATTTCCCAGACTTCTCCAGAGCCTATGAGGAGAGGACGATTAAGTGATTATTAGTGGGACTCCATACCAAACAAGAGTTTCAAAGTACGTCCAAGAGAGCTTCCAAGCCATTTTTTTATGGTTCTCTCTCCCAACTTTTTTTTATGGTCCTCCAAAAACTTTGGCGAATATACTTAAAGAGTTTGAGCCAAGGGAAAAGAGATAAGACGACTTCCGTTCTGTCAACATGGGTGCTGTCTCCATCAGTTATTTAATCGTTATTTCAAGGAATAGGCATGTTTGTATAAATACGTACAGTTTTATATCGATCTATAATGCGAAAACAGGATGGGGAAAAATTTCTACCGTTTTTTTTTTCGGTCCAATTTTTGTTGGTGGAGACAGATGCTGTGAAGGCAGACGACCAAATTATGGCTTTAGGCACTTTTTTTTAGGGTAGTCAATCGGAAAAATTGTGTTCAGGTTATCTTGAACGTGTAATCGATGGATGTTTAGAGCTTCGGATGAGTTGCAAGCTGAATTTCCACAGAGTTAATTCATTTGAAAATGATAATCACGTTTATTTAGTAGAAGATAAGTTTAATTGATAAAAATAAGTTAATTTAGTAAAAATCAAGTTTATTTATTAAAAAATAAGTTTATTTAATAAAAATAAGTTCATTTAATAAAACAAAAGTTCATTTAATAAAAAATAAATTCATTTAGTAAAAATAAAGTTCATTTAATAAAAAGTAAATTCATGTCGTAAAAATTAAGTACATTTAATAACAAATAAGTTTATATATTTTAAAATAAGTCCAATTCAATCCTGAATGTAATTACAATCTTAATTTTTCTGCTAATGCAAATTTAGCACAAATTACAATAGAGACTTCTTCAGGACTTCTTCAACTTTGCCAGAGAAAATTCATCCCGTTCAAGTTGGTTTTTCTGTTTAATTTTAAATCAAATCAGATCTCTACTTCAACATAAATGCTGCTGTAATAATTATTTTTACAAAAAACAAAATTAAAATAAATTCTGTTTAATAATTATTTTTGCAAAAAACAAAATTAAAATAAATTCTGTTTAATAATTATTTTTGCAAATAACAAAATTTAAATAAATTCTGTTTAATAATTATTTCTGCAAAAAACAAAATTAAAATAAATTCTGCTGTAATAATTATTTTTGCCGATAACAAAATTAAAATAAATTCTGTGTAATAATTATTTCTGCAAATAAAAAAATTAAAATAAATTATGCAGTAATAATTATTTCCACAAAATAAAAACAAAATTCGTATTAATTATTCCCGAATGCGTTAATTTTCTGCAAATAATTTGAATGCGTTTAATCCTGCTCGAAAATTTATACCCACACAAATTCGTAATTCAACCAGAATAAATACATTTAATTGAAACAAAATATTTCATTTAGTTTTTGTGGACGTTTGAATGCTAAGGCAATACAAAAATACATTAATTAAATTTTCCGTTCATTATCTACAGTTTACAAATTATGTACAATGTGTCATCCAAAAATATCAACATGTAAAAATTAGGTTGAGCAAAAATTTCAAATGAGAAAAAATCAAAACTTGACTTCCTGTCTTACATTCAAGTTCGTGCTAAATATTTTAAAAGCTCCTCACTTTGGCAAGATAAATTTGCATGCACGAATATGTTCTTCACAGAGCATTTTAAGCGCTGTCTTTCCAAAAATTTCATTATATAACTTCGGAGGAGCCTAAAACCAGTTTTGTTTGTCACTCAATCTCCACCCCGAAAAAACACTCCGTAATCTTTTTTTTTCCTCCACAGCAAAAAATGTCATTTCCTATTATTCACCCCAAAAAAGCATTCAAAGTGAAAGTTTCTCCTTTCCAAAGGAAATTGCTATTTTTTTCTGCTCCAAAACTTGTATTTCTCCATGCCTAATAAGCCTGAAAGGGTTTAAAAAAAATGCTGCTTCAAAACCCGGAGAGAAAGAGTGAACTTAATTACACTGTTGTCTCATTAAGCGGAACATTTTTCTTGTTTATCTTCCCCTTTCATCTGTCTTGGTCCTATATAGTCTATATTACCATATGTACATACATATACGACAAAAAATCCTATAGTATAGTACATACATTTTTCTCTTTTTTAGCTTTGCTTTTCGCTCCCTGAAAAATGAAACTTTGTTCCAAGCATTGGAACTTGAAAGGGAGAATTAAAGAGACTTTTTCACCACTATTCAACGGCCTAAAATCTGCCTGTCATTCCCTTCCTTTCAAGGCACAAATGAGTTGTGCTCTAATATTTGCCTTTCAACATTGGAGCCTTCATGTTTGGCTTTATTCCTTTTCCGTTTGTTTGCCAGCCGTGCCCATGCATTTTAATTAATTCTAAACAAAAAACTCAGTGCGATGCCAAATTTTTTGACTCATCCTTTCCCGGGAGTTTTCGGAGGTTCTTTTATTTGTGGCACAATTTTTTTCTGAAATAATTTTTTGGGGGGTCGGAAATACCCCCAAAAAAATAACAATGTAATACATGGAAAGCTACGTAAATAGATAAAAATTTCTATTTCATGGTTGGAAGCATTGGAAATACAGCATTTCCTCCCCGTATGTACGTCCTTGTCATCTGACGGCTGCGGGGCAATGGACATCAAGAGGATTCCTCCTCCTCCGTGGTTTGTGGTGGGACATGTGATGGGCTTGGTGAAGGGCGAGACAGATGTACATGGACGAAATTGGAATCACGGAAACTGGGAGGGAGAAATTGGAGGGAGAAAGTGAAAGCACGAGAAAAGTCGGGAGAAAAGGGAACCTAAATGGAAAAATTGGAGGAAAACGCACGTAAGAAGACAACAAGCCGAGACAGGAAAGTGGGTGAAGAAAGGAGGCAGGGACAGAAAATAAGAGCAACTGACAGAAAAAAAACTATCACAAAGCTGAAATTGATGAGCAAAAGAGAAAGTTGGAGAAAATTGATACAAAAAGAAAGCGCCAGAAAAATTGGGCGAAACAACAATGTGCGAGAAGAACCGGGAGGCAAAGTGCAAAAAACAGAGGTATTCAAAAGAGAAAGTGCAAGAAAACGCAAAACAGAAAAACAAAGTGCAAGAAGAAAGAGACTGCACGAAAAGGAGAACGCAAATAAAGAGAAAGACAAAGAGAAAGTCCAAAAAATGGAGGCAAAGAGAGTTCAAGAAAAGAGAAAGGCGTTGAGAAAGTGCAAAAATGAGAGAAATAAAGAGAAAGTGCAAGAAAAAGCGAAACAGAAAAATAAAGTGCAAGGAACAGCAAAGCAGAAAAATAAAGCGCAAGAAAAAGCAAAACAGAAGAAGAAAGTACAACAATAGGAGAATGCAAGAAAAGAGAAAGTGCAAAAAAAAGAGAAAGTGTAACAAGAAAGTGCAATAAAATAAAAGAAAAAACAAAGTGCAAGATAAGGAGAAAGTGTAAGAAGAAATAGAAAGTGCAACAAGAAAGACAAAGTGCAAAAAAGAGAAAGTTCAAAAAAAAGAAAGAAAATAAGAACGTGCAAGAAAAGAGAAAGCGCAAGAGAAGGGAAGGTCACAAAACAACAAAATAAATGGAAAAACGAAACTGTGAAAAACTAATCGGCGGAAAAACGAAAATGCGGAGCGTGACAAAAACGAAAGTGGCCGAAAAAAACGAAACTGACACAAGAAAAGAGAAAGTTACAGACGAAAACGGTAGGTCGGACAAACATTAGGAGAAAAGTTCCAGTGAGAAAATAATCGGGTTAAAAAAGAAAGTGCCATAAAAGTCAGAAGTAAAACGAAAGTACAGTCAAAAACAAAACAAGTGACAAGAAAAAAGTTGGCACATAAATTAGGAGACAATGGAGAGAATAATCACGAAAAAAGTGCAAAAAACATCGAGAAAATCACGAAAGTCAAAGAAGCGTCAGAAATAAAGCAAAAGTGCGAGAAGAATCGAGAGAAAAGAGAAACTGAGAGAAGAATTAAGAGACAATATTCGAACGACAGTCCAAAAGGAGAGAGCGAGGAGTGGTCAAAAGTGGAGAAAAAACTTGACAGAGATGGAGAGAGAAAAATTGACAAAAAGAGAAAGAAAGCACTTTGGTGATATATGGTCCATATGTGACGGCCGAAATGTATTTTTCTCCCTGCGGTTTTTGTCTCACTCCCTCACTCTCTCTTTCACTCTCTCTCTCGCTCTCTCTCTTCGTCTCTCTCTCAGTAGCACTTCCCCCTTTATGGTTTATTGATTCCGATTTTGCCGGGGTTTATAGCATATAAACTGCCAGGTGCATACGCCTAGACATCTCCAGTGTACTTTATCCCCTCTCCCACTCCGCTCAGCTTCCGCCTGTCAACGTCAATTTGGACGCGGGAGAACCTCTCATGTCTTTCCGAATTGGTGACAACATCCTGCTTTCTCCACGTATTTCCCCGTCCTCATCCTCTTGATCTTCCCATATTACAGCCCGTGTCAGACATCCAGTAGTTTGGGGCTCTCTTAGTATTTTAATGGATTCTCTCTCTCTCTCTCTCTCACTCTCTATTTCTCTCTTCAAATATCAACGGACAGTTAAACGTTGATCTGTGCTTTCCCTCAGAGAGAAAGAAAAAGAGAGGAGTATCAGGTTTTCATGAGGAAGATGAGAGTCGCTTGCAGTGCGATAGCTTGCCATACAAGAACAAGCTATACCTTTTTCCTGGAATAAAATACGTGTATTAAAATAATACGAATGTACATATACTTATAAAGTGTTTCGAAGCAAAAGGCGATGAGTCCACAATACAGTCGAACCTCTCTATAACGGTTCCCTATAAATCAGCATATTTTCCCCGTTATAACGAAAAACCGTTATGGAGAACAGAAATGTCTATGTTAACAATTGGAGAAAGTTTTTGAGGGAAGCGTTTTCATCCACCGGTATAGAGAGAAAACTGTTATAAAGAGGTTCGACTGTACATACCTTTTATAGGAGAAGTAAAAATTTACGTCGAAAAACGTAAATTTTCGATACAGTTCTGTATAATACAGAAAATATTTGTTTGTCTAAATTAAGAGCTTGTATAGCGCTGTGTCTACAGTCGACTCTCCCTATACGGTCGCTCCCTATAAGAGCACATACTCTATAACAGTAGTGCTGAATACCCCCTACAGCTCTACCATGCAAAGTGCGCTCTCTATAAGAGTACTCCCTATAACAGGAGTTACTCTAAAGCACCCGGGTATTTTCTTCCCGCGCTCACATTCCTCTCACTATAACAGCACTTTCTCCCTATAAGAGCATTAACGCCCAAGTCAGGCATCCCTGAACATTAACGTTTTCTCTATAACAGCACGGGAACTCTATACCAGCACAATTTCTTTCTTTTCTCACTAAACTGGAAATATTTACACTAAATTGTGTAAATATTGTTAGAATTTGGAAAATTATGGAAGTTAAGCCTGCTATTTTATTTAATTATTATTAATATTTTTTTAACTAGTTCTCTATACCTGCAGTTCGTTATAAGAACACTTTTTCTGGTGCAGTTAGGGTGCTGTTATAGAGAGAGTGGACTGTGTATGCATGTGCTCCGAAATTCATCTGCCATATTTGCCAAATTACGACGGATTTAAAGAATTCAAAATGGACTTGCAAAACGTTTTGCACTTGAAAATCACCTTTCCGAGGTTTATCCTACAGAAACAAACCAAACTACCACAAACGTGTTGCATCTTGACTACTTTCCCTTGCCGTTACATATAATAATTTCTCCAAAATTCCCGCTTTAATAATTTAAAAAAAAATGAAAATTAAATATTGTTTGGAAACGTTTTACAAAATAGAATCCTTATGGGGAAATCCATGTTAAAATTAAGTCACCACGGAGTCCCCTCTTTCCAATTTTTTTAAATCTCCGAGAATTTTCAGATTCGTTTTTCCCGTGTAGAGACGTAGTTTCAACATTGATTGTGAGAAAAATTAGCGAGACTATTATTACAGGCAGTAAATACGGGTGTGTACCGAAGAAAATGAAAATCTAAAAATTTCCCGAGATTTGCAAAAAATGCAAAGGGGGGAGGGACCCTGTGGCCAATAAATTTTAACATGGGATTTCCCATTAGGATTTGCCCAGAAAACGTTTCCGAGCCAAATTAAATTTCAAATATTTTATTAAAATAGAAAAACGAGATTTCTAGAGAAATTCTTGTTATGTCAAGGGAAAGTGGTCTAAGCGTTATCACAATACTAAAGTTTGGTGAGATTCCATGAGCGGATTTCTTTTACTTGGACTTGTGCCCTTTTGCTCCCAAAACACTTGTGAACTTTTGCTCCTTTTGCACCCGAACCATTTTTGAGTACCGAATTTTTCCCATTTTTTTGGCACATTGAAAAAATTAAAATGGCCAAAGATGAAGCTTGTCATAGACAACATTGTTCCAGGAAAACCCGGATTTTGACAATTCTGGCCTTATCCCCTTTTGCTTCCAAGCCCTTCCTATGCATTCGGCTTATTTTAATACACGTATTTTATTCTAGGAAAAGGGAATAGCTTGCTCTAGCAAGGCAAGTTCCAGTACATCTGCTACTATGTAATGAGGATGATGGCGATTGTCAATTATTGCCGAGCAGCAAAACACTAACCACATGTGTTGTTTTTCCTCTCGGGACGCTCCCTTTCTCACATTTCTCTCTGAAGCATTTCACTTTCCCCATTCGCAATGTCCACCCACAGTCTTTTTGTATTTTTGCTAGACATTCCCGGCGGAAATGCCAAAGTACATTTTCTGCAATGTCCTCAAAAATGTATGATGTAAGCCATACAGACGCGTCAGTTTATGCTTGACATTTTTCGCTATATTACCGCCCGTTTCATGATGGCGGATTCTCTTTATTTTTCTATACATATTACGTTTTCCCTGAAACCAGCAGATTATCTAATCCGCATTTCGTAATAAAATGGATATAACTGCGGTTACGCAATCATTCTGATCATTAATGTTTAACTAAATTTTGATGGTGCTGCAGAAAATGGACGGGAAATTAAATGGGCAGCTCACATCACGAGCACGTGCATAAATGTACAGTCGACTCTCTCTATAGCGGTTCAGCAAATTGGATGCGAGCTGAAGGCTTTCGTGAATCAAGCTTTCTCAACTGAGTTATTTCGGAAAATTTGGCTAGCAAGCCAGTTTTGGAGATGTTTATTCTACTAGTCTATAACGGTTTAGCAAAAAGCACCTAAAAGTAAACGTTCTAGAGAATCAAATGTACAGTCGGCTATCTCTATAATGGTTCAGCATATTGAATGCAAGCTGAAGGCTTTCGTGAATCAAGCTTCCTCAACTGAGTTATTTCGGAAAATTCGTCCAGCAAGCCAATTTTAGAGATGCTTGGTGTAACTACGGTCCAGTCTCTCTACAAAGGTTTAGCAAAAAGCACCTACAAGTAACCGGTATAGAGAATCACCGGTATGAAGAATAATACAAGACCGTTATACAGAAAAGCATTAAATGGTGGGGGATTCAAAATTAAAGAAAAACCGGTATAGGCCGAGAAATATGTGAAGGTCTGGCCTAAAACCATTATAGAGAAGAAGGTTAAAAAGCGGGGGATTCAAAGTTAGTGCAAAAACGGTTATAGAGAGGGAAGTATGCGAAAGCGCGTCCTAAAACCGTTATAGGGAGAGAGGTTGAATGGCGGGGATTCAAAACTTTCCCGTTATAGAAAAAAACTTTAATGGAAAAAACTATTATTCAGAGTGAATTTATTATGGTGAATCTCCATTATGTGTTTGTGAACACGGGAAATAGGGCAACAACCGTTATAGAGAGGCGCGTTATATAGAGAGTTGACTATATACGAAAGACAAACTAAACATCTCCAAGAAAAATCCAGGACCGTCCATCCACTTGATATTCACGGGGTGATCCCGAGAAATGCTGTGTATTTGGAAAAACGGGGAGTTGACAGGGAATTCCATTGATCTTTTTTGACAATACGTACGTGAGTCTGTCCTGGAGAGATAAAAGGCAGAAAATGAGAGGATGACTGCCTTTGCTCCTACTTTCTGAGTGGGGACGTTCGGGGAATTTCAATGGACGTCCATGACCAGAGAATTCCTGGGAAGAGGCGGAAAGCTAACGGCGGGGCAACTTCAAGGGAGTCCAGCTTTTCCAATTAGAGAATTTTGTTTTTACATAATACCGATATTTTTGATGCTAGAAATGCTTTTGAAGAGACAAGTTCACTATGGTGGACATTGAGTAAATGGCCTTTCATCAAAGGACGTGAGCTGGTCGTCGAGAAGATTGCCAAATGTTAATGTTAGTGTGTAATATCGACCACGGATAAACGCCAGTCGATTGCACATAGCATGAAGGAAGAGTGGAAACCATTATACAGAATGAGAGAAATAAAAATACAAAAAATCTGTCACATGCCTGTTGTCGGCTGATTTGAATGTTTACAAGTCAGTGTTTAGCTAATTTGAGGTTACACATATTACACACATTACTTCGTTATGCATGAACAAGTCCGCTGATTAATGCCAGTAGGTGACAATTGTTTGCTAATTTGAGCATGTAAATGTTAATTATCGGATGATTTGATGACTAACAGGCAAATTGACTGCTAATTTGTAGATTCCGACTTCAATTCACCGTTAATATACGCATAAAGATATACACATTGCTACAAGTTGAGTTACTATAAGTTGAGGTAAACGCATATCAAATACCTATAACTACTAATTTCAGTACACCAAATAACTGCTAATTTGAGCATACACAAGTCGGTGAACTGCTATGATACGCATACATATGTCCGCTGATTTGTGCCAGAACGTGTCAATTGTCTGCTAACTTAAGCATACAAATGTCAATTAGCTGCTGATTTGAACATTAACATGACAAGTAACTGCTAATTTGACCATACAAATAACAATATTATCTGGTAGTTGGAGTATGCCAACGCCAATTAACTGCTAAGTTGATCATACACAGTCTAAATATCTGCTAACTTGCTCCCACGCATACCAATTGACTGTTAATTTGATCATATACAGTCTAAATATCTGCTAACTTGCTCCCACGCATACCAATTAACTGTAAATTTTATCATATACAATCTAAATATCTGCTAACTTGATCACACGCATACCAGTTAACTTGTAATTTGATCATATACAGTCTAAATATCTGCTAACTTGATCACACGCATACCAATTAACTGTCAATTTGATCATATACAGTCTAAATATCTGCTAACTTGCTCCCACGCATACCAATTAACTGTAAATTTTATCATATAC